>CM076089.1:28862270-29041785 GCA_038088585.1 Chrysina gloriosa
CGTCGTGACTAGAGTATCAATTTACAATTCCTGTCCTTATCGGATACTGTAAGAGATCTTGGAGTATTGTTTGATGATAAACTTTGCTTTGGTCAACAAGTTACATCGGTGTGCAATAGTGCGTACAAACTTCTCGGTTTCATTCTTCGTAACACGAACATTTACTGATTGCGCTGCTATTAAAACTCTTTATTATGGATTGATTCGGAGAAAATTAGAATATGCAGCGATTATATGGTACCCTCACTATGCATTTCACCAACTTCCACTTGAGCGAGTGCAGCTTCTTAAAATTTTTAACATTCAAGGAGACTGGTGACTATCTCAGGAGGAACTACGATCATGCACAACTGCTTCTGTCACACGAATTATCATCACTCCATGTGCGCTATCAACGCACTAGTGCGGTGTGTTTCTTTACAGACTCATTAACAACAGGATTGACTGTCCTGAGTTGCTTTCTTGTGTACCTTTTTATGTGCCTGCCAAAAAATCGTGAAATACATGTTCATTTTACTTGGATCCTATAAGGACAAACGTCATGTACCTAGCACCAATAACACGTGTGTGTCGTTGTGGTGATATGTTATATAAAGACATTTTTATTGTGAGTTAGTTTAATATTACGTATATATAAGGTAGCACATATACATATGTACCTATGTATATTTATAGAAATACCTAAATATGAAAACGTGTGTATCTCTTCCTTCAATTATTGCATATTGTACTTTTGCTTATTGTTAGTATATTTAGCTTGAGTTTATGTGTCCGCTGTGGTTTTATACTGTTGGGCACGAAATAAAATATTATTATTATTATTATTATTATCACCCGTTCTTGGAAAAGTACTCGATTCCATAGTCGCAGAACAACTCTTGAATACTTATTCAACGATAATAATTCCAGAACAGATTATGCGGGCCCGTAGTACTGAAACAAATCTACTTGTCTACCATCATTTTATTTCAGAATCCCTCGAAAGCGGTCTACAAGTTGATTCTGTTTACACTGACTTCAGCAGAGCTTTCGACAGAGTTGATCATAATTTAGTATTATGGAAACTTGATGCTTTCGTAGTTGTGGGTAATATTTGGTTATGGTTTAGATATTACTTGATGAATCGTTTGCAAACTGTCCGTGTGGATTTAAGTCTATCTCGGCCCATATCAGGCACATCCGGCGTTCCGCAGGGCAGTCATTTGGGGCGATCTTGTTTTCATTGTTTATAAACGACATTAAGTATCGTATACGTTTTCCTAACTTCCCCTTATTTGCTGACGATTTAAAAATCTAAAACTCTGTAGCCTCTGCATTTGACTGCCTTCAGGTTCCAAATGGACGTTGATGGTGTTTCAATTTGGTGTAGGGAGAATAAAATGTCTTAAATATAGAAAAATGTAAAGTTATATCTTTTACTAAGAAAAAGAAAGGATGTATAAATTATTTGTGTTCTATAAAAACAATTTATTGTAAAGAGTAGACCTTATTAAATATTTGAGTATTCTATTTGATGTAGCGTTGACTTTTAGCTAGTTATGTCGCTTTACCCAACACCTAACCCGTGACTTCACGAATGTTGTAGCTATTACTACTTTATATCAAAGTTTAGTAAGATCAATACTTGAATATTGCTGCACAGTTTGGAATCCATATGCAGAACTACGTTCCGGCAGAATATAAAATCCAGCGCAAATCCGTTAATTATATTCTATTTAAATTGCACATCGATAGATATGAATGCACCTACTTCCAACGCCTAGAATTGCTGAGTTTTCAATCTATATTTGTTCGCCGTAGGATAGCTGTTCTCAAATTAGGATTTAAGGGCTTGAATAATTTGACAGATTGTCCGCTTTTCCTTTCCTTATTCAGGATTCGAACACCAAGACTGGTATCGCGCAATGAAGATCTATTATCTCTACCCTTTAATCGTACAGTTTATGGTTACAATACACCTTTAAGTCGGGTATGTCTAGAAAATTGAACTCACTACGTGTTAACGTAGACTTTATTAGCACACCTATAAAAGATTTATATGTATTGTAAAAGCATTTGACTACAATGCGTAAATTACTGTTTATTTTTTATTGCGGTTGGCATAGAAATGATTAAGTTTTTGAAGTAGTACATCGCCTATTCTATTCATAGTATGTATTGTCTACCTTCATAGGTATAATAGTAACACGGCCGTATGTCATTAATGTATTTGGCAGCTGTTTCATTTAGTTTTTGGTTTAAATTGCATGTCAAATGCAATTTTTTAATTATTGTGTATTCTTGTTTTGGACCATTATGGACGGTATATATGTAATGTTTCCAGGATGTCTTCCAAAATATGGTACCATAACCTGGTTTATAGTATGAGTAAAGTTTAAAAACGTTTATTCATTCCGTCAAAAAAAATAGTAAATTTATCCTACTTATACAATCTATCGTTATCACAAGAATATTACTGAAAACATTCAAATCTGTATCGACTTAATGCTTATGTAACCAATTTTTGTGGGTATAATTTTGTTTCTCCCGGTAAAACGGCATTGATTAACAGAAACATATCCACTAATGGTAACTAGCAGTCTTGTTAACAAACTTCTTTTAGCTTTCCTTGCTGCATATAAATGTGTATTACCCACAAACACATCAAAAACAATTTGATACAATGAACCGGATAATTGTTAGATGGGGAGGGTGTTCTGATTGGTTGTATCGTATAGTATGTTACGTACTGATTGGTTACCAATTCTAAATTCGAAATCCCCGCCATGTATAGGAGACTAGTTCACCCAACATCGTTAATATTGGTCATGGCATTTGAAGTCGGACAGTAAGTTATAACCCAACTGCGCACGCGCAAGTTGGTCCTGGTGAATACTATTGGATATCTATTGCTCGTCAGTAAGGTGAAGAATCAGTTATAGGTTGCCACATCAAATGAACCAAAATGCGGGATCTGTAGATGACGCGGGCTTCATACGATTCATCGATTACCAATCACAGTGCGATACATCATTAGACATCGCAGACAGGCCTCGACATTATATTTTAATATGAACACGATGTTAGATGAGAGGAGCATTCTGATTGGTAGTATTGTATAAAATGACATGTTCTATTTGGGCACCAACCGGAAATTCAAAACCTCCAGCGATATATAGGAAAGTAGTTCACCCGACATGTTTAATATTTATCGAAGCGTTTAATGTCGGAGAGTAAGCGATGATTAGAGTTGATCATACGAGCCAAAATTGTCAAGATCGGAATTATTCGCAGGCGATCGGAATATACAGACTCAATCCGCCCTTGCAACTTACGACTGTTCCCGATTAAACTCCGATCGTGACAAAACGGAACGTTTTATGGTTCGCATGCGTACTTCTAGAGATATGTATTTTTCTCGACCCTCCAACGCAATGCAAAATAATTAAAACTATTCGCTATTTCTCTATTATATTATGTCGCTGCGTTTATAGCGACGGGTATGAGTATGCATGTATGAAGTGTACATACATAAACAATTTACAAGTTTCAATTTGATGTGAACGTGCTCTTTGTAAATTGGTCTCCTTGTCTATAATAATAATAATAATAATAATAATATTTATTTATTTATCCAACAGTAAAACCAGTAACAGGGTAAATACAATAAGATAATGAAAATAGCGCATGTAATACACAAATAGATCATAGCGGTAATAAAGAACAGTAACTAACAAAACACATCATCGAAAATAATATCTGCATTCCTACACATAACTGTCACAGGTACATGCCGAAATATCTCCGTCCTAGGGACGACTGGGTAAAACGTTGAAGGATGTCTCGACGCAGTACGCCGAATATAAAAGCACACGCGCGAAAGCAAGTATTGAGCATCAATTGTACCATGTATCAAGTCCCGAAATTCCCACCTAAACGCCAACGAATGCACTCCATGACGCTGAAGCAAACGGTTCTGGTCACATCCCCTCCCCGGGTAAACACCATCCAACCGAAACGACAAATACTTTAGGAAACGTCTATGAACACGATCCAACTGCATGCGGTGACAAATCCGATGCGGGTACCAAATCAAATTCGCATATTCCAACTTTGATAACACATATGCATAATATAGCGATTTAATCATGTGAACATCATCAAAAGGTCTATAAATACGAACAATAAAGCCAGCCATTTTACTTGCCTCACCACACACATTGGAAACATGCTCCGAAAAGTTAAGATCACTCGTGAAGAGAACTCCAAGATCATTAACTTTGTGGTTTCTACTAAGTTCGATGCCTCCCATCCTATAGTGTGCCATGGCTGGCTGCGACACACGAGTATAAGTGATAACGCAACATTTTTCAATATTGATTATAAGCCCATGCAAACCACACCATCCAACCATTCTATCGATGTTATGTTGAAGAGTATCAGCATCATAATCCGTTCCAACAACAGAGTACAATTTAATATCATCCGCATAAGCTAAGACTTCACAGGAAAACACGAGAGTAAGTTATTTATAAACAAAGGAAATAACAGAGGACCCAAATTAGACCCCTGTGGTACTCCGGATTTTGCAATAAATTCATGAGACCTAAAGCCGTTATAATACACATAGCTCACACGACTGTTCAAGTACGATATCATAAGGTTAAGGAATGCAGGATTAACTCCAAAGTCAGATAGCGTGCAACACAGCAACCGATGATTCACAATATCAAAAGCGCGAGAAAGATCCGTATAAACCACATCCACCTGACGACGACCATCAACAGCCTCAGAGACATATTGCATGAAGGAAGCTAAGTTAGTAACAGTTGAACGCGCTGGCAAAAATCCATGTTGATTTGGTGATAGAAAGGAACGGCTGTTACTGTATAAGACTTTATGTATCATCTGCTCAAAAACCTTGGAAAAGTTATTTATAATTGAAATAGGACGATAGTTCTTAAGAAGCTGTCTGTCTTCGCCCTTAAACACCGGAACTATACGAGCCCTTTTCCAGCGTTCTGGGAAGCAGCGAGACTAGGTATTTGATCTTCCCCTGCAGTATTTTTTTTTCGGTAAATCGCGACATGGTTAAGATTAAGTCATCTTCAGATACAAAGGAGAGACCGAAGGACGGCAAGAACGAGGAATCATCATAAGAACAGCTCGTAAGAGTCTCGTCAATGTAATGGCTGGAGAAAATATCCGCAAATGCTTCCACAATATCCCTTGGGTTAGTGTATTCATCATCATCACTGTGAAGCACGCCCGGAATCCTAGATGTTCCACGCTTTCGACTCACATATTTCCAGATATCAGCGGGATTATGCCTGACACTACATTCAACATTCCCCATATACACCTTATGGGCGTCAGAAATTTGTATCTTGATAAGCGTACGAAGTCTTCTGAACTCACAATGAAAACGATCATTTCCAGTATTAAGCCATCTACGTCTGTAGTAATGTTTAGTTTTCAGATTACGTCTAATTTCAGGAGTAAACCATGGCGGAAAATGACGAACTAGTCCTAATGTTCTTCGGAACAGATCTATCAAGCACACCATAAAGAGCACAATAAAATTATTCAACAGCTAAATCCACATCCGTAAATGACTCCAGGAACAACCAGTCAGTGGCGCAGAGTTCTTGATACAATGTGAGAAAATCCGCCCTTTGAAAATTATACGATTTGTCTCCTGCATATGGAAAAGTAATAGGTTTCGGAGTAACAAAAGCTTCAATGTTAATATCCAGGACCGGATGGTACATATCCTCAGGCACAAAAGGAACATCGGATCCAGAAACCACCAAATTACCATCCATGTTTGATAATACAAGATCTAATATGGTATTATTAAAATTTATAACTTTGTTAAACTGCTTAAGTGCTAATATATTAGAGAGATACGAAAGAGACTCAGATTTAGGGCAAACATATGTATTTGCAGAATAGCCAGGGACATTAAAATCACCTATAATCAAGAGGGTTTCAGTAGCAAACATTTGCTCAAACGTATCACAAAATAGCTCAAAGTCATCACACGGTATATCAGGCGGTATGTAAATTGCACAAACAAGAAATACAAAACCATTGAGTCTACATCTACACACAACTACATCTACAAGAGGAACAGCGTTATGCAGTGCAAAAACGTCCAACACTTCATATACAATGCAATCAGCAAATGCAACTAATACACCGCCACCCCTGGTGCGACGAACCACATCGAACTTTCTGTCACAGCGGAGCACGTTATAAGAAGGAGGGAATAGTTCGGAGTCCATGAGACCCTCATGAAGCCACGTTTCAGACAATACAATCATGTCATATGACAAATCTCAACAATTAGTATAAAACATATGCAACTTAGAATTAAGGCCCCGGACGTTCTGAAATTGTAGGTATCCTGTTGGGTTCAGCTAGTTTTTCGATTTCACAATAGTGGGAATATCATGAACATATTTAATTCTAAGGTCTTTTTCCCCTTAGCCAATCTCTCATTCAGCTCTGCTCGAACAGACTTGTAGAACTCAATCTGCGCAGGTGTGCGATCACGCGAGACATGTATTCCACGCCATTGCTTAAGAGTCTTCAACTTTGAAATACTCTTGAAGACGGAAGCAACTACTTTTGGGCCAGGCAACTCAACCTTAATCGGGCGGGAGAGTGCTTTTGTGGGATCATACCGCCCCAGTCTGATGGGTTTTAGGGGATCAAAATCAACACTGATAACTAACTCCAAATCAGAGAGTAGATTTTTAACCAAATTATTATCCACTTTATGACGATCCTGCTTAGAATGTGTGCCAGTCTCAGAGTGCCCAAATATAATTATATTGGTGGATCGTCTTTGGCGTTCAGCTACTTCAGAAATTACTTTCTCAGTTATAGATAGCATAAGATTGGGCGGAGGTAG
This sequence comes from Chrysina gloriosa, assembly GCA_038088585.1. Taxonomy (NCBI): domain Eukaryota; kingdom Metazoa; phylum Arthropoda; class Insecta; order Coleoptera; family Scarabaeidae; genus Chrysina; species Chrysina gloriosa. Next base: position 28,869,169 of record CM076089.1, read on the forward strand.
TGCATCCTTATCCCTCTCAGACTTCAGATCGCGAATCTGATCTTGGAGATCCATAATAACCGCCTTTAGCCCAGCCAAATCATCCCCAAGTTTATTACAATTTGCACAATTCCACTTTAAGCCCAAGAGCGAATGAATCTTTCTAGCTTCAGCCGCAGTTATATCGACACACCGAATGCCAAACGAATTACCACAAACACAACATGTAACAACCCTGTGCGACTCAATTTTTTTATTACAACAAGCGTAAGAATCCATGACGATACAAATAAGGAAGGAAAGGATAAAAACTTTTCACGCCAGTGCGGTCCTTCACAGCGACTTATAGACAGATATAGACTGGACCACGGAAGGGTTACACAAGAAAACAAAGGAACATAATCAAAACAAACCGGCCTGTATATATATACCCTATGATATATTTTGGACAAGCACAGTTTTTTTTTCTTTTCTATCCCACTTTGCGAAAAGAAGAGACAGAAGCAAAAAAAAAAGGAACAAAGAAAAACTCACCACGATATAAGATATTGGCAACAACTCAATGCACTTTAACCGCAAATTACACACCACAAAGTATAGCAACCATCATAAATTACACATAGTAACAACCAGAAAAGAAAGAGCTACACAGTGATACGCGATGTGATTAATAAATCACCGTAGGTACACTCAAAAATTAATAACTAAGAAGAGGGCAATGTATACACGCACTATAATGCTCGCTGTGAGAGCATGTTTGAACATACATATGGATATGTTTAAACACATCGGCTGTCACCAGTATAAAAGAGACTTACGCGATTGCAGAACTTGTTAAGCTAAGTTTCGAATGCGAAGCGTGCGTGTCTGGTGCTTTTTAGTGTGCGGTCAACCGTGATTGTGTATTGTTTTTTTTAAATTTCTTATGAAAAAATGAATAAATTTGTGAAAAGACGAAGTGAGTCATCTACATCCAGTGAATCGGTTGCTAAAAAGACAAGATTGTGCAATGAGAGTTATTTAAATTATGATTTTACCTCATTGTATGGAAAGCCACATTGCGTTGTTTTCTTTCAAGTCTTCCCCAATGAAAGTATGAAGTCATCGAAATTAGTTCGACACTTGGAAACTAAACATCCTGCTCATAAAAACAAACCCTTGGAATTTTTCGAAAGAAAATTATATAACTTGAGAAATAAAACTTCTATTTGCAAATCAACCGATACTGATAAAAGTGTACTTGAAGCATCTCATCTCGTAAGAGCAGTTAAGATGTGCAAACCTCATACAATCGCCGAAAACTTCATATTAGCTGCTACAATTGAAAAAAATTGAAAATATCAAAATATCAAAGCAAATCGATGACATGGCTGCCGATGTTCGCGATCAGATAATTCAGCAAGTGAGTTCAATTAAATTTTGAAGTATTCAATTTCAAGAATTAACAGATGTGGCAAACATGTCTCTGTTCTTATGTTTTGTGAGGTATGAATACGACACACAAATCAAAGAAAATATGTTGTTTTGCAAAACAATACCGGGTCATCCAATAGGACAATGCCTTTTTGATGTTTTCTACGGAACTACTAGAAACTATACTAACATGGATTGGACAAAATATATTGCAGTATGTAGTGATCGTGCAATGGCGATAAGAGGGAACAACGCTGGACTAATGAAAAATATTAAAAGATAGTCCTATATCAAGACATGCTCTTGCTACACAGCATATGTCGGAAAATCTTAATCAAACTCCTTGTGAAGCTGTAAAAATTGTGACTTTTATTAAAAACTGAGCGTTACAGAACAGGCTGTTTGCTAAACCATGCGATAAAATTATGTTGAATTTCCGGTTGGTATCCAATCAGAACATGTCATTTTATGCGGTATGATCAATTAGAACGCTCTTCTTATGTAACATACATCCTGTTCATATTAAAATTGACAAAACATGCGTGGTGCGAGTGTTGACCATCTTCCAACACACACGTTTGGGGTATTGACTACGTTCTTAGCAGCTGAGCGGCTTGGCGAAAACCGGCCATCTCCCTGCACCATATTAGTCTGGCAGTTGTCTTTTTGTTACAAAGTTATTATAATTTCAACGTGTTTACATTGTTCCAATAGTTATAAAGTCTATATTATGTTCATTGTTTTATTAACAATTTTATTTGCATATGTAGACATTGTGACTACTCTTAAGGGGTTAGGCCACTCTAGAGGCTGGAAAAATAAGCTTTTTGTGATTTTTTTTCAGGAAAAATATAAAATAAATCGAGATTACAAAATGTTTATTGTACATATGATTGACTATGAAACATAATGTTTATAGCATAAATTATTAAAAAATGGCGGCTGTGCAGCGTTTCTTAGATGACCTCTCTATTTTGGAAGGGCCCACGGCCGTACCAACAACTTCTGTAAATTTTTAATTGTGATCAGTCACTAATTTTTTTTTTATTGAACATAACAACAGCTAGAAAAGTACGTAGGATTTTTCTGATATATCGATTTTTGGCCGAATGGCGCACTTCTAAAGTCAAACTTGCAAAATCTGCAGAAAAACCGTCACAAAATTGTAAATAACAAAAGAACTACGCCGTATAAAAAATTCTACGTACTTCTTTAGAGAATATATTTTTACAGATCTAGTCAAAATTTGAAGTGGATCGATTGGAAGTTGTTTGAGTTATGGGTGCGGCTAACTTGAAATATGTAGTTTTGAGATAAACATGTTTGAAGTTTTAAGTTATAGAAAGTCATTGAAAAATTTTACAATACCTTCAATCCGCAATACCTGCGCCATATAATTGGCCTTCTAGATCAGTGTTCTGCTCTACCATTCCTTTCCTATTGGATTTTAAAGCGATCCTCCACTCTTTTTGCAGCTTCAGACAACGATCTCTCTGCAAGCTTTATGCGCTGCTTGTCAATCTCCAAGCAGATTTCATAGTTGTTCGGGCCAATTTCTAAATCCATCGCTTTCATAATGTGTAAAATTGAAGCAAAGCCGTCGTTGTACACGCAAACTGCAATGTCCATAGCTACATCCAACACAGTTTTACCACTAGAAATGGTTTTTGGGGCCAATGCCCACACAGTCGAATTAAAACTTTCATTGCAGTTTTGAGTATAACCGCCGATGCATCGAGCAAGAAGATCATCTCCAGTCAATTCTTCGTAGACTGGCTTGATAGCTCTATACACTACAATGGAAAGAACTGGCTTGTGTTTGTACTCGGCCAAACTATTTTGGCTTTAGCCGTTTGCCATGAGCACCACGAACCATGTCCGATCAGACATCTATCGTGCTGCGGTTTTGCATCAGTAGATAATTTATGATCGAGTGTGGCCCATATACTGTTTCTCATGCTTTCAACTGAATCGCAGTTTCTACGAATGGCTAATCCATAATAAATAGAGAGTTCATCTATTAGTTTTCGCATCAATTTGCCCTTTCCACCGAGACCTTTTGTATTCTTTTTCAAATTACGTAGGCGGGTACCCATTCGGTTCTGAACGTGATCTACACATTCTTTCTTGAGTACCGTAATATTCTCATATGGCTTAGCATTGGTAATGGCTTCAAAACGCTTCGAATCACCGGCACCAATGTGATGGGTGTATTTTACCTGGTGAAAGCTTCGGACCGCTGAAACATCTCTACAACTGCATCGACCTCCATTTTCCCTGTTGATCCATCGTGATTCACATCACACTTTTCTTTATGATTTTGTGCCCATTCCGTATATTCTTCGGTATCTTCTGTATTCTTCCAGTACTCACACGCCTTACAGTATTTTGATTTCGCTGTACAGTCTATGATTTTTGCACTGTAATTGCCAATAAGAGTCACTAACCCAAACAAGAACGTAAACCCACGCTTTCTCCACGAACCATGGCCTGATACCATAATTCCATTTTGTCCTTTTCAATAGATATAGTTGCCTCATCTTTCGCTGCTTTCATCATACTGTTTTTGCAAACTACATTAGTTACAGTTGAAATTCTTTTGATAACCTTATCATAGAAAGAATGAAACATAGACCGAGGCAATTCCATGAACGCACAAAACTTTTTCATTCCCTGCAAACCAATTCCAAGTAATCGCATGGAAATTACAATTCTTCGGTTTATTTCGTAGCCTTTTTCAATAAATGGACTACTAGGTATCTCAGTCTGTGCACAATTTTCACAGGACACTATTATGTTGAATCCCAAACCGCGCCTACCACTGTCCGCAAATTTTACTTGCGATTTGCACACTTTACAAATGACAACGTTTTGAAATAGCTGAAAAAACTGCAATGAAGTTTATCATACGATAACCAAAACCTAGATTCACTTCAATGTCGTACATATCTTCCGACCACTTCAGTTTTTTCGCTGATGTACTAGTATTCACTTCACTTGGTGCCTCTAACTCGTGTCGATTCAGCGGTCTTCTTCCAGATATTTTTGGTCTCTTGCTATACGTACGTGTCCCTTTCACACCTTTTTGACCACAATAAACTTTGTCACTCATTATAAGAACGAATCGCCTGAACGAATCGCAATAACACTCACAAAACAAAAGAGAGTTAGCCCAATTATCGATAAAGAAATAAACGTTCCTCAAATAGCGTCCTATATATTTAACGAATGTTTCACTGTACGAGACTGACTGAAACCGATGTAGACACGTCTGAACCCGTTTGCCACGCAATAGCTTCAATATCACTCGTACTGATGTTTACTCTAGCTACCTTGAAATACCGTCCTTCGTTCCGATCATAAGAGGCTCGCTGCCTAGGTGGCAGTGTTGTACTATGCTTTGAAAAAGAGGTACTTGGAGATATTTCCCAGCCATAATCTTTTGGGATGTCATTTTTGAGGTCGTAAGGAACCATTTAAAACAATAAAAAAACAATTTTTGAAAATCCTAGAGTTGCCTAACCCCTTAAGTGTACGTGCACTCCAGAATCTTTTATATATTGTCAATATTGACATTAGGTTTCGCTACAATTCATCTTAGAAAATGTAGTTGTAATTAACATCTGCTGTTCTTGGGAGATGTATAGTTTTCTCTACACCGTATTTGTGTACCGGAGGGAAAAGGAATTGGAGATTTATCGTACCGACGCGACGGCGTAAATAATTTATAATTAGATGAATTTGCAAAGCAGAAACGTACAAAATCTGAGGAAGTAATTGCAGGACGCAAATTTATGTAAATCTAGATTGATTTTGCATTTAAATAAATCGAAGACCCTTTCGTGAAATGCAAATGTATGGAAACCTTTACAATTTGTATTGTTTCGTGATAAATTGCTACTTATTGTGATCTACATAATAAAGTTTGGGTATATAGTTAGGGATTATCGTCCGTGGTAATATTTTATTAAGGTTAAATACGGGACTAAGAACAAATTATCCATATACGTAAATATTGAAGTTATCACCGATTAATGTAAATAAAGTGATATAAATTAGAGGTCGAAGTATTTGTTGTGGGTATTCAAATCTGATTTGATATGTACGTAAGCGCACAAATACATATAACTTTTCCATCGCATGTCACATTATCCATGTTCTCTCAGGTGTTCTGTATCTCTTTTATAAACATCGATTATGCGTTGGCATATACGCTGATTTGAAGCAGAGCATCCGAGCTTTAACCAATGTGTAGTTAATTGAATTCGAGAAATAATTATAACTTAATCTTAAAATAAGAGCAAACGAAGTTATTTAATAAAAGTGACACCATTTACCTCAATGTATTCTTCAAATCAGGTAAACCTTTCGAATTTGTGCATGCACGTTATGGAATTTACCAGATTGTAGTCACACTGAGGGAATGTAATTAGTGACTTATAAAGGAGAATACCCGAATTACCGTCAAATGTATGATTTTAGATTTAAGCACCAATACATATATGTAATAATCTGTAATGCTATAGACCCGTAAGAGTGCCAGAATCAGTAAATTAGGTGTTTAAAAGTCTATTAAAATCTTACAAATTTGGTTACAGATTCTTACAGATACGCACAGAATATTACTATTAACTCCTTTGTATAGGTTTTTGGAAATTCCCTAAAATTTAACTTCTTCTAAATAGTATTGTAAGTATTGAGTTTTTCGTGACGCTGAATTTCGCCGTTGAACACTGCTTTGACAAGATGTCATTCGTACGTATGTACATACGTGACGGGTGTGTAGTGCAGTTGTTTTGCTCCGTCTTTTTCCTGCGTTTCTTGGGGTAATACTACATTGTTAATATTTAATTTTAAAGCGGTAATGTAACTTAATCTCCTCTATCGAATTAAATTACTTTTGATTCTGTACACTTAACTAGCTTGTAGTGTTGGACATTTTAATCCATTTCCCTTGTTGTTCCTGTGCGGGTTTTTCCTCGCATATTTGTCAACTTTCTTCGCTGTTGGTTCTTATCACATGAAATACGAACTTTAATATACAGATACGGCTTTAAAATGTTTGTTTATTGCAAGATTTGCTTGTCTGGTTAGTCACCGGCACAGGCCCGCCTGGTGTGAAGAGTTATTCCATTGTTTAATCCTAGTTCTCCTTTTGTGTATTGACCTTTTCATTTTCTTTTTGTTCTCTTTAACCATGAGTGGTAATTGTGGAATATGTAGCGGAGGTGCCACACTTGAGAATGAGATAGCTTGCGACTTATGCAAAGCAATTATCCATACGGCTTGCAGTAAGCTCTCAAGAGCAGAAATTCAATGTTTAAAAAGCAAGACCCGCAGGCTAAATTACTATAGCCCAACCTGTAGTGACTTTAAGTTACAGCTTACGAAACTAAATGAACTGTCATCCTTAGTAATTTCGTTGAAGTCTGAGCTTCAGGCATTGAAGACTTGTGAGTCTGAGGCTGCTGCTTCTGCTCCAGCGGTGTTGGATCCGTTAATGATTGATGATGTGGTGCGTGAGATAACTGAGCGTGAAAAGCGTAAGAGCAATATAATTCTTTTCAATCTGCCTCAGTTGGAGGGCGGTTCGAAAGCCGATCAAATTGCAAATGATACGGTATCAGTAACAGAAATTTTCACAACTCTAAATATCCCTATAGAACAACCACACCCTGTACGGCTTGGCAAATATGACCCTACTCAACAGCTGCGTAAGCGACCGGTAAAGGTAAGAATATCCAGAGAAGATAGAGATCTTCTCTGGAATTGGCGGCTTTGCGCCAGAGCGCCAGATTAAGGAACGTCGAGAGGTTTAAATCCGTTTTTCTTGGAGGAGACAGAACACCCCTCCAAAATATCATATATAAAAACTTGAAACGTCAGCTTAATGAACGTATTGCCTCTGGCGAAAATGTCTAATCCGTCGGACAAATCCGAAAGACCATTTCCAACATCCGAGGCAGAATGTATATTAAGCATATTCATGTAATTCCAAAAGTCGTCAAGCGTAATCAGAAAACCTAAGAACATCCAACAGAGAATCTCCTCCACTCCAACTCTTTTACCAAAATACTCCTGGTCTTCGCTCTAAAATCGACCACTTTTATTGCTCAGTTGTATCTTCCGTCATGGATATCATCCTGCTTTCTGAAACATGGCTTTCATCTGATATAAACGATGAAGAACTGTTTGATCACTCTTACACTGTTTTCAGAAGTGACAGAAACTTTGACGTGGTGGGAAAATCGTATGGTGGTGGAGTGCTGATGCGGCTTCGCCAGAGTTGTCAATTGTTCAATGTGATACGGCATACTTATCTCCTTTAGTGCCTTCAGTGGATATAGTGGTTTCTAAATGTAACCTTGTTCCGCAAACCATATATTTTATAGTACTTTCTGTTCCGCCGAATATTAATAACGATGATTTTGAGTTATTTTTTGAAATCTTTGCTTTAAACTTGATTGACAAAAAGGTAGTAATTTGTGGCGATTTTAACTGTCCTACCTTCAATGCTCCTGACAGAGCAAATGACTTTAGATGTAGAATTTTACAAAATTTTATGAATGTGTTGAATTTATCTCAAATTAATACAATAGTAAATAGTAACAATAGATTACTTGATTTAATTTTTGTTAATGTCAGTTGTTCGAGTATTGTACAACATAGTCTGTACCCGTTAGTTCATGAAGATGCCGGATGAAAATCCGGCGCTATCCTTTCCTATAGCCTCATACACTAGGAATATTAAGAACTTTCCATCTAAAACAAATCCTAGAACTTACTTATGCACAGTAAGTACTTATAGTATAGTACTTACTCCATAGAACTTACCGGAGCGGATGGTCTTACTTGGAGAAATGTTTTTGTCAACTCTGCTGTGTCGAGTTTTTACACAACAATGTTCTCGATCATTGATAAGCATGTCCCGAAATACTCAGTGTCATCACGTAGATTCCCTATCTGGTATAGCAGAGAATTAATAAGATTGATTAAACTAAAGGAATTTTATCACAAGAAATGGAAGACTGGGGGCTTTTCAGTGTTCAGAGATAAATTTAATCGAGTTCGTACGTTGGTTAAAGAAGAAACACATACAGCCTATGAAACATATTTGGCGGGCTTAGAAGATGAAATACCCAGGAATCCCAAGGCATTTTGGCGGTTCATTAGGCAGAAGAAGGGAAAGTCTAGAATTTCTGGTTGCTTGAGGCTGGATGATGAAGAGCTGACAGATCCTGGTGTGATAGTTGAAGCCTTCGCCAAAACGTTCTCAGATGTGTATGCACCACGACCATTATCACTTTCGTCGACACCTAGTGATGGTTTGAATTGTTTTAATATAGAACCCTTTTCAGAGACACTAGTAGCCCTTAAGCAACTAAAAGTTGACCACACTTCAGGTCACGATGACCTTCCAAACTTTCTTATTAAAGATTGCGCATCTATTTTATGCAACCCCTTATATACGATTTTTAACATCGCACTTTGCACTTCCACATTTTCCCGACATCTGGAAGATAAATAGGATCACTCCTATTTTTAAAAAGGAAAGCAAGTATGAAGTTATTAACTACAGCCTATCAGCATTTTATCCAGTTGTTCAAAGATTTTCAAACAATTACTTTACAACAGGATTTATAACTGTGTACGGTGTTATATTTCCACACAACAACACAGTTTCATGTCGGGTAGATCAACCTTGACGAATCTGGCTGAAGTAACGCAGTATATCAGTTCCTATATTGACTCACGGGGTCAGATTGATGTTTTATATACAGACTTCGCCAAGGCTTTTGATATGTTGGACCATAACATTTTACTGCCCAAATTGAGCTCATTTGGCTTTACTTCAACTGCAATAAACTTAATGGCTTCATATCTCAACAACCGAACGTGCTACATTTATTATAATGGCTTCTACTCCTCCACTTTTACCGCTTCCTCGGGAATTCCACAGGGGTCAAATCTAGGGCCACTTCTGTTTAATGTTTACATAAATGATCTCCTATTCTTGCTTAGATGTCGCGTACTTGCTTATGCAGATGATTTAAAGATTTTTAGTAAGATATCCTCGTCGTCTGATAGTGAAGCTCTGCAAAGAGACTTAGATACTATTTACTCCTGGTGCAACAACAATAACATTAACATTAGCTTAAATAAGTGCGCGGTTGTCACTTACACAACCAAGAAAGATCCAATAATATATTGCTATTCTTTAGACCATTTTGACATCCCCAGGCAGACACAGATCAAGGATCTAGGAGTCTTATTTGATCATCGACTGCAGTTTACCAATCATATAACTGCTATCTGCAGCTCTGCTTCACGTACACTAAATTTTGTAATACGATCTTGCAGAAAATTTGTTAATGTTGCGACATTAAAGAAGCTTTACTCCACATTAGTTCGACCCAAGTTGGAATATGTCTCAATTATTTGGTATCCCCAGTATGTCTACCATACTATATTAATAGAGAAGGTACAGAGAAGATTCCTAAAATACTTAACGTACAGATCAACAGGTAACCCCTATGGCCACTAAAAACCCTAGAATGAATTCATCTGAAAACAACAATTTATGATCTCAACTTAACCTACCATTACATCACCAGAGCCCCTGATCAGAATAATGATAGTGTCAATGTCCCATGCATAAAAATGTTTCATAAGAACAAAGTCCAAAAGGTTTCATTCTTCAGACTATCGATGCCATAATCACTCTTTCTTGATAAGTTATAACTTCACTCTTACCAATCAACCATACCCTCTACGTTGTTTTTACAAATCCCAGATTTGTGTCAGTTCTTCTATTATTCTTCGTCACTGATTTTTATTAGTACTTCTGCGTTTTTCTCATATTCATTTTGTTTTGGACCGCTCCTTATTTCGTAATTCTGTTTCTTTCTAGGGCTGTTTCTTATCTTTCGAGGTTTCTTTGTATACTTCATTATTGCTATCCTAATGTCCAAACTATCTCAATTGATTCCCTATCGTTTTATTAGGCAGAAAACAGAGATATCCAATGCGAATTTATTTATACCTCCACCACTTTCTTGTTTCAAATTTACAGACTGACAATGAAAACTTTTGCTTTGTTTATACAATATTATATTGGGACTCTGAATAAGTTTTCACTGATTTCTCCTGAAAATTAATGCTCTATTTAAAAAAATAGTCGCAAAAAACATGTCATTAAAAGTACTATCAATCGCTAACCACCAGCTTTTCCCATCTTTCTGGCAGCATTTGAATTCCATGCTGGGAGAACACTTCTTTCTAGGCTATCCAAAAACCAAACTTTTTTGGCATCTTCATAAGAATGGAAGTGTTCCTCAACCAGGCCATGTGCCATCGATCGGAATAAGAGATAATTGGAAGGGACAATATCTGGTGAATACGGTGGGTGCGGTAGGACTTCCGATTTAAGTGTTTCCAAGTTAGGTTTTCGCCAGTTGTATAACATCTGGCCGAGCGTTGTCATATTGCAAAATTAGTTTGTCGTGTCGTGTCGTTGTCGTGCTCGTCTGGCAACCATTTTTGTTTCAACGCTCGGCTCGGTTCAAACGCATCCATTGTAGTCGATAGCGATCTCCGGACTTACCCTATGATCTTCTACGCTTAGGGTTACCGTAATGTATCCACTTTTCATCGCCAGCCACGAAACGATGCAGTACTTCCTTATAAATGTGATACCACCTTAAACTACACACACGCGGTTCTGGTAACGCCATTTGTTGGGAAATGGTGAGAACTTATTCAAGGCCCTGATGTTTCACTAGCGAAGTTTTTACGAAAACCGTATACTTACTGTAATTTCTGTAAATTTTATATGTTTTTATATATCCATTTAATTAAGTTCAAATTAAATATAATAATAAATATTTCAAAATTTTGCATACTAGTGAAGTGTATTTCGGTATCAGTCTTGTGAAAAATCATTCATTCATTCTCTAACCCACAACATACGACAAGTACATCTCCACTTTAACCCTATATAGTTAATATTATATGTACTCCGCTTGTGGGTACGGTACAAATGTAGATATCTGTACTGCTATTGCAACTTTAGGGTACATAAATAGTACATCAACATAAAGTTACTTTTGTAACTTTGTTGTTATCCTATAGACGAATTGATTGCAAAGAATGTCCGCTCCCAAACAACAATTGTCAGTGCACTTCCGAGGAAGTTTTGTAAAGGTCAGTATAATAACTATATAGGACACGAAATCTTCAAAGGATTTCCATTATCTTAGATTCTTAAATAAGTGCGTGTAAAGCAACATTTCAAGATATAGAATCTCTCTGACTTTCTATACTTTCGATAAATGTAATTTGCTGCAAGTTACAAGTGCTATCACGATGTACGATACGAAATTAAGAAATATCTAAAATCTAACGAAGGATGATTCCTAACAAAATAGTAGATAAGAAAATATGACTTGTAATGAAAAATACTCGCGGATTCTTTATTGCGTTTAGATTTCTTTCAGCTTTAGTCCATTACACATGAGGATTTTACAAATATCTGAATTTCAAGCAGAATTACAGAAAGTTTTAACCGGGATGACTATCACACATACCGTTCCAAGTGTGGTTATGAAATACAAGCTTTTTTATATTTGTTATCGTTAAAAGGAATGTTATAGGTAAATACAATAGCGGTATAGATGTTACACGCACATACGGGGGTCTTTATGAATTTCTTGAAACTAAACAATTCCTTGGATTTTTATATACATGCATTATATACGTACGCATTTGATATTGAGAGAACTAAAAAAATGCAGCTCAAGACCTAAACCTATTACTTATTATATTCTTTCAACAGCACAATGTGAGAGTTCAAGTATATATAATTAATATTCACCAATAACACGCTACAATAATCAAACCAGACCATGTCATGATACAAAGAAAACGAAAAAATTAAATAACATGAAATCAATGCACAAAACAAAGGATAATACATATAAATAAAGTAAATTAAAATAATATCGAAGAGAATGTGGTCTTCTGTCTCCAAGTGGTGTTCTACAGTAGTAGAACATCGATTTCTGAGTCTAACACACTGTTGATATTGTTGCAGACGAATATTAATGAGTACTCTCTTTTAACGACAATTAGTCAACTACCAGAACAGTGTTCTATAGACGCCTTTAGATGAAAACATATTAATTTAGTTCTTAATCTAGGGCAAAAATTGCGATATTTTAGTAGATTTGTAGATGGTCTTAATGTCATGTTTACCCAGAATTCTTCTTAATATTTCAAATGCCTCAGACACTTAAGAGATGCACGCTTTGGAGGCGTAATTAGTAACTGTTTTGGGGGCTCACTAGGGGATGATTGTAGAGGTTGTTACTTATGATTAGAGAACGGTGTTGTATGTTTCTCAAATAACTATCAGGAAAAATTAGTGCAAGTAAAACGTATGCATTCATACACAGCGAGAAAGCTTTCTCGAACCGACTTTCATAATCTTAAAACCACGATTAGCAAATATCGGTTTGCGGTAGAACGAAGTGTTAAGGATCTGCTATCTGAGAAACAAGAATGTGAGAAAGACAAGAGAACCATTCGTTTCGGTCTCCATTGTGAAGTTGACATCTATGTGCATACATCTGTAACATCTAATGAAATAAAAGCTATAATACAAAGAATTAAACCGAAAGATACATTAGATGCATATGGAATAGAATGAATACCAGGATGCTCAAAAGATGTTCGAAATATGTAGCTGATACTTTCACCGACTTAATAAACGCTTGTTTTGAACAACGATTCGTACCAAGCAACATGAAAATATCCAAAGTAATACCGTTATATAAATCGGGAGATCCTGCAAGTCCCAGTAATTATAGACCTATTGCAGTTTTGCCTGTTCTGTCAAAACTCCTAGAAGCCGCCATCTTGTCACGCCTCACAGCATTTCTGGAGAAAAATAACATCCTCACAAAGAATCAATTTGGTTTCCGCGCGGGCAGATCAACGATAGATGCTATTATATCTGTCTTGGATTTCATCTGGGATTCTTTGGAGGAAGAAGAGGATTCGATGATATTAATGTATGACCTATCCAAAGTATTCGACTGCGTGCAATATGATATCCTTATACGGAAGCTAGAGTAGTATGGTATCCGTGGTCAGGTATCAAAGTTACTAAGTTCTTATATTGAAAAAGCAGCGCGTTCACTTAAATGGTGTAACAAGTGAATTGCAAGATATCAAACATGGAGTGATCCAGGGATCTCTTTTGGACCCTCTATTGTTCTGTTTATATATAAACGACCTCCCGCAATACATTACCGATAGGGTCATCCAATATGCTGATGATACAACATTTCTTTGTAGAGGCACAAGTGAACAACAACTTGAGCAAAAAATCCAGAAGATATTTTCGGAAGCTACGGCACGGTTTTCAGCAAATAAACTTACTCTAAATGAAGAAAAAACTACAAAACTGGCTTTTACATCAAGAGAAACATAACTCCGGCAAATACAGGATCTGCAAAATTGTTGGGCATATTCTTAGACACTAGCATAATGTAGTATAATAATACACAAATGGTTAATTACCATTAGAAATTCATTTATTTTAATTCAAGTTATCAAAATCACACTTAAGGTTGGGAATCTGGTATTCATTTGACATTCGATGTAGCTTTGGGGTTCTATTTATACCTTTTCGACGCCACGCCCACCACCTCTTAAGCATCGTTTTCCCCTACGGGAGTTATCCCAATAATTTAACTCCAGCCAGAGACGTTTAATGGGAGAAGTAAATGTCACCAGAAAGGAAATTTTGTTAAATATTTTATAAAAGCATGATTTAATGTATAAAAAGGATTTGTTAACATTTTAACACACATTTCGACAACAATTACACATTACAAGAATTCACATAAATTTACTGGAAATAAACAAGGATACATCGACGTACAGTACAGGTTTCTATAGCAGCAATGTATTTGGATGGACTGATGTCAAGGTGAATTTAAGTTTCGTTTCGGGGACAACGGAGAATTCCAACGACGTCGTCCGGGTTTCGAGAGAAATAAAAGTTTGTTGAGAACGACGAAAATTGACAATCTTAAAAAGTCATTATAAAAAGTCTGAAATATATTTTCAAAAGAAAAAGGGTTTTAAGAAGAAATATTAGTAAGGAGAAGAAGTACCAGTGAATAAAAGAACCTCACCATACAGAAAAAACTGCCTCGAGAAATAAAGGGGAAAGAAGAGATACAGGAAGGACCGTCAACGGAAATACACTTACACTTTCACACAGTCTAAAAAATAGGTAAAAATTTTCTTTCGATTTTTATGTTCAATATTTAAAAAGGATTATAAATATAAAGTGTTAATAATTTATGCTTTTATATTTTATCTACGAGCTAGACTGGTGCAACTTTACTATTAAAATAAAATTTTAACTAAATTCTCAGTACAGTAACCTGGACAGCTGAAATTGATGCTCTCTCGAAAAAGCTCGCTTCAACGTTATATGCTATACGTAGGATCAGAACAATTACAAACAAAGAAACAGCTAAAACAGCGTATCACGCACTTTTCCATGCACGAATGAGCTATGGTGTTCAACTTTGGGGCAAATCAGCACATGCAAATGATATATTTCTGTTACAAAGAAAAGCTTTACGGATAATTGAACAAGTAGACCAAACGACGCATTGCAGACCAGTTCTTATAGATAACAAAATCATGTCAGCTGCATCCACATATATATAGAAACAATTACTCCGTGCTAAATTGGAGCTGCCAGCACTAACACGGAAAGGAGAAGAAATACCATTGCAGTTGAGATCCAAGCAACAAGTCTTGGTACCATACCACAGACTATCTACTACGGGTGCCAAACATAGGTACATAGGACTGTTAAATAAGCTTCCGCCATAGTGGACTGGAAAACCATTCTTGGGAGTCAAGATCGATCTAAGGAATATTTTGCTGCAGATTGGCTTCTATACAATCAAAGAGTTTTTAGAACGAATCAAATTAATGTGAAACTAGGATATATAACTACATATGTATCAAATAATACCAACATACATGTACCTACACAAATATACACACACAAACATTCTTACATAATGTATAACTTAATTAATTACCTCTTTTCTTTGACGTTACCTTATATATTGCATATTAACGGTAAAATGAAGTCTATCTATCTATGTATCGATCTACTACTAATGTGGCTTAGGAAACTCTCCAATGTTTTCTTACTTGCTCTAGGCATGGAAGTCTACGTTAGTGTAACATACTGATTTTCAACTAGCGCAATGTTACTTGTTAGTACTCCAGCATGCTACCAGGGGAATAATGTGTCATTATTATTGTATTGATTTTGTATTTGCTGATTTTCAATGACTATTTGGTTTGGGTATCTAAGAAATTTATAATAAAAATATTGGTTTGTTGCCTTAAAACTTTTAAACAGCTTCCTTCCTGCGTCTGTAACCCCAACATAAATGAAATCTTACATATTCTTCTAAGCAAAACCTACGCGTTTTAACTACTCAACGCTTTCCTGAATTAGTCCTTACTCATGATTTCTGATGGTTGGCTATTCGACGGCTATATGAAAGTAGTTTATTTAGTATATTACTACATTATGTATTGTTTAGGTGAACAATTATTTTTAACTAAGTCGCGGAAAAATTATAAAAAGTGCGCGATTTATTACCTATTACTACGGATTACGGATAGTACACGTATAATTAGTCAATTACCAAAGCAAACAAAACTTACGCCCTCGTATGTTTATTTTGGATATATGTAAAAGTGATATGTAGGAGATTATTCAGAAATTATTTTTATCGCTTTTTATCTCCAAATTGTCAATAAATTACTATCTACTTGTCTATCATACCCTTGTGTTACAAAATATATCAATTACTTATCGAAAACATTGAAAAATTGGTAAACATCTCTCCATTCTGTCAGTGTAATGTAGAAGCGTTCTAGGCAAACATTATTAAGCGATCAGGATCTAATTTGAGGTTATTAAGAAGGCATTTCTTAGTGCGAATACTTTATTAAACCATAATGGTACGTATAAAAGTAATACATCAGAGAAAACATCGCCATTTATGTAACAAGTAAGAAAGTATATATTCTTAGTAACATTTAAACAGTTTTGAATGAGTCTACAGATCTCCATTATCAAGGATGTCTTACAATTAGCATATATCCATTAGCGCAGTGGTCCCAAAGTGTAGATTGTAACCTTCTAGGAGGTCGCGCTAAAGAATTACGGGAGTTGCGAGAGCATTTCCAAAATAAAGTAAAAGCGTGTTAAGCACTGTAGGCTTACTGTGTTAGGTGTACAAATATATCAGTCTTGTTTATTTGAAATTTAAATGATTAGTCCCTGTAATATTCAATATTTCATAGTCAACATTCAATTAGACAAATATTTTTAACAGCGCCTATGAGATCAAAAGCCGGGATTATAATCTATGTTGCCCACTTTATTATTTTCACATTAATGGCCTGATCTTTTCCAAAGAATATTATTACTCCTAAGATTTCCAAGAAATAGAACGTCCGTTGTATTTGCATTTACGGTTGTTCTTTACGTCGTATTTGATAAAATAAGGAAAGGAAACTTCCGCTTCCTAAATTTCTAAGGTATCGTAACAAGGTGACGAGGAGTTAAGCTCCTTATGAAGCGTACGGTTATTATATGCGTTGTAGGACTTATCTGGAGAAGTAGTTAGTTTTGCTTGTGGTTTCGATTGGTGGAAGCGGCTTCGTACGGTAGCAACGATTGCAGATTCCCAAACTCCACGTTCAGAGGGTCGCAATCACGTAATAAAGGGGCAGCTCCTAAAAATAAGTCGTCGACGAAGTCGATAGCGTAAGCGAAATGCAAGTACGAGGACAAGCGAATGTACTAGTGAAAGTAAAAGTACCAGAGAAAACATAAAATAAAATAAAACGAACGACAAAATAAAATGAAAGGGGAAAATGACATGAAATGAAAAGGGAAAATAAAAGCCTCAGCGGATTATCTCTCAAACTTTAATAATCTCCAAAAGCCAAATCCAAAATCCAGAAGCGTTTTTACATGAATCCAGCGGACTAAACCGTATACCGTGATAAGCGAGTGACAAAATGCCCAAATCAAACGCAACCGATGCGTTATATAAACTCCAGGATGAGCAAAAACAACAAATCCAAAACAGAAGGGAATAGGTAGCTCAAAATGGAGTAGAACTAACAATGTAAATGGATATGACCTCTAATTAGATAATCATCAATTAAATCATGAAATAATACCGAACTACAGTTACAGTTTCTGACAAAAGAAGTTCCGCCTGTTGAATATAGATCGCTACATGCACAACGACGATACAAAACGACCGTACAGGCGCAGACAAAGACAACGAAATACAGGGGTGGTCAAAATAACCTTTGTATCAGAACAATAGTAATAGACAAGAAACTGAACTCATATAGATATGATGTTGCAAATGAAACCAAACCCCTTCTTGGTTCAAAACTGATTTGAATTCTGAGCAAACGAATGCTAATATTTCATTACTTGATACTTCAATGACTTGTTCCTTCATGTTTATTGGTACCCTAGTGTGTTGAAAAGAATGATCTAAAAACGGATTTAATGTTTATCCAATTCTTGAATACACTGGAATGAATCAGTTTCTTTCCTAATTGAAGTCGAGTATAAATCAAGCATATTTATCATAAATCCACACATCTTATACATGGCATATCATTGCAAGGTTGCAAAGTACTCATCTAAGTATTTAAGTGTTCTAAAAGGTCATCAAGGAAAGCCAGCATAAGAAGGCAACGAGAACTGGAAAATGGGTTCTCGTAGTCCGATTTCTCATCTTGTGAATATATAAAGACTTCTGCTTTTAACAGGACAATTCTTTGCGAAACGTTATTCCTCGAAAACCGTCCTATTTCTGTGTGACAAAGAAAATTTAGATATAAAGAAGCCATATCTTAACAAATATTTAAAAAAGGAGTCTGTAGCATTTTTCTTTTGATGGAATTTATAATCTGAAGCAGATTCTCCATAACAAATTGAATTTCAGCCTTTTCTATCATGACTTACACCTTTCCAACAATTGCTGGTAAGATCAGATGTCCAGTAATTATATGTAGACTGGGAAAATATGCGGTATGATGAGTGTGATCTAACCTTTTCACAATGTTATATTATATTACAGAGGACAAAGGACAGATGACTCATCATACCGCTTATTTGCCCAGTCTAATGATAAGTGGCTTAGCGGTTTTCGTATTGCCAAATATAACTCGATAACTTTCACGTAATGCTTTCTTCATTATTAGTGGTTGTGGATATAGAAATGGCTTGCCCTTTAAGCAGGTAGTTTACATTGCTTTACATGAGCTTGCCTTGTTTGCTATTTAAATGTTTAAGAGCAGACTTAATACCATTAGGTCAGCGGCTACAGCGTACAGTTATGAAATAAGTTACGACAGTATTGCCGACTCCCCACTCTAATATCGATGCGGTATGCGAGTAGTTCTGTGTAATATGTAGACTGTCGTAATTTACTTTGTAATTACCGCTGTTTGCCCAGACTACCTAATGGCTTCATGGCTCTTTTCTCTTACAATCCATTTTCAGAAACAATATGCTATCTGTTGGAAACAACCGTAAAATCACATTTAAGATATTAATCGCTGTACAATCTATTTTTCTTTATATATTTGTCACTTGCTAACGTAAATGGATATAATGATTTTTAAAGGTTTGTCAATATTTAATAAAACAATAAATTTGAAAATAACCGATGTTGCACTCAGTAATTAACAACACACCACACGAGTTGGAAATGATACCTCGTCGCGTTGCGCTGCTTATATAAAGCCAAACTAAGACTCCCAGCAAGCTCCCGTGCCATCTAGCATATTTTCTAATATGGCGAGAGGTTCTGCAAAGCTGGAAGAACAAAAGACTGCGGTTCTTGATGACATATGCTGCAGATTACCGTTTTATTATGAATATCTCTTCGATCTTCTATCGCATTATAGCCAAGTGCAAGCATTGATTTAATATGAATTAAAAGGAAACAAAGGAAATTAAGGTTGTGAATATGAAATAAGACGAAAGTACGGTATGCTTCATCAATATGCCTAATTTATTTCATCTTGTTTATTTCCATAAAAAGGTGGGATACATCAAAATTTTCCAAGGTAAAGTTTAATTAAAGGGACAAAGCGTTCTTCAATTGGCAGCCCTCTCACATTCGAACAACTTCTGAGCTTCACCCTGAAATTTTCATACTCAATTATCAAATTGTTTTTAAACAAGGTGTTATTATACCTGAATAAGTTTGAAGATTGTCAACGTGGTTTCCACTGAAGGCTTGCACCCGTTGGTTAAGAAGGCATTCTGACTTCTTTTGCCCCAGTCCGGCGAGTAATTCAATTGAGCAGCGCCGAACCCAACGACCAACAAGAAGAAGAAAACGAGCGCGAAGCGATGCATTCTAAAATGGAAAAATAAAAAAATAACCTTACGGACGGGGAAGGGTAAGTTTATAGGGCCTAAACCTACATGTACAATTCCTTACTAAACGGTTAAAACTAGAGATGGGACATTCGAATCCGCGAATCCTCGAATCCATCGAATCCTGAAAAGATTCGAGATTCGAAAACTCGAATCTTCGCACGATTTTCGTAATTCGAATCTTTCGAATCCAAAAAAAAAATAATAATAATGATGACTCATGTAATCACGACACATATGAATCACTGACTAGAAAGATCTCGACGATTCTCTTCGGTTCTCGTTCTTTCAGCCACAAAGTATTTATAAGCTGGCATGCTTTCCTAATGTTTGTGGTATTTTAATAAATAAATATCTTTATTCCTGAGACCATAAAAGGTATGGAACATGTCAAATACAGACAGCAAATAATATAACTAATCTAATTACAAAAATTATGAAAACTTATTAACTTATGTACATTTAGTTCTAATAACTAGCTAAGACTATATCATGTTAAGTCAGTTCAGTCAAGTTTTATATTTTAAACACCATATATGCTACACTAATACCATCTATCGCTCTTTATGTGATTCTAATTAACATCCTGCACTCTCTCGTAAATTCTAGCAACTATCTCGTCTTGAATAGTCTCGTCGGTTGTGGATGACTGAGCTCTAATACTGGATTATTCTCGAAACTCTTGATATATGATATATAAAAGGTGCGTGGTGCGAGTAAACTTCAGATCGCAACGACCACTTTATAGTGCAGTACTGTTCAGTCTGTGACGTTTGAGAGTGGATATGCGTGGTTTATATGGATTCGAGAGATTCGAGATTCGAAGGATTCGAGAGATTCGAGAATCCTTTAGGATTCGGATTCGGATTCGGATTCGAGAAAATTTGGATTCGTCCCATCTCTAGTTAAAACTAATATGAGTAACTGAAAAAGCAGCATATTAAACACAGCAGGTCTGCACGTGGACTAAGGCAGTCGGGTATGTTCAAAACCGTTGCGTCAGATGACAAAACAATTGCTGCAAGTTAGCAGCAACCAAACTAGGAAGGCAATAGACTTGTTGAAAGGACATTTCCGGCATATCAGAAGTGTCCATACCATAGCAAAAGCAAAAGATATTATATGTATGACTTGTTTTAAGGAAAAGGAAAGTTCGGGACATCATCCCTGAATATCTAGGGCTAACCAGTGTAAGACTTAAACACTATGGGTCTCGGTTTCCGCACCCACAAGAAGTAAAATGTATTTCTATTAGCTAGGTGGTAGGTTTCATTGACAACTATCTAACGAGCAGAATAAGCCAATGAGGTCCAGCGCGGTAGGCGATAAAGTACACTTTTAAGGAGAAAATACGTTTCCATATAAAATAACAGCTACCTTTACCTTTTAGTACCACACCGATTTTAATACATCTATATACATAAAATTAAGCTGTTATTGTAAGAAGTCGAAATACATATTTCGAAGTACATATATATTCAGATCGGTGTCGTAAGATTAAAAAATCATTCTATTGCAGTTTACGTGTTTTCTGAACTTTTCTATTATTTCTAAATTAATGCTATAAATACACAATAAAAAAACCATACCTTGTTTAAACGAATTTGGACGATCTGAAAGAAGTTTACTAGGAGTACACCAAAACGCCGTCAAATAGATGTGATGAAATCATGTGAGATCTCCACCCTTTTATACTGATGAAGCTTTACAATTAATCATGCAAGACATTGTGGCTGTTCTTAATTAAAGAAGCCCCGTCGTGAATTACGTTAGTTTTTGTTTTAATTTAGAGTTGTGTACTACAGCACTATATAATTACTTCTGTTGGTGTCGTTGGTTGTTGAATTCATTGCGCCGAGATAATTTAATGCTGGTTAACCTAACGCCATTCTAATTATATCAAATTTGTAAATTTCCTCGCAACATAAATGAAAGTACTGTACTATGTAATTTCGTTTATACGTTCCTACAGAAGTGGTAGTGTAAGAACGAATATCTAATAAATGCAGCATCGTGATATATAGAAGTCAATATGATATTCGAATGCGAATAATTTTAATAATGGAATGGGAAACCGTGAATCTTATTTAATACCATAGTAGTAGGATATTACTGTAAGTTTATGTGTATATTGGTATATACACCTTGGTATATTTGCATTTCGTTTCTTGATATCAACTGGACAAACTGTGGGATAGAACCTGAATTTTTAAAAAGGGAAGTCTTATCATATAACTGCAAACTTTATCATTATAAAGTTGGGAAAATCACGTAAGGTGACAATCGCTCCATTAATTTTGAACTTCGTTTTATTAAAAACTTTCTCAATATCCACTCTCGCATCTCACAAACAAACTTCTTCCGACGGTATACTCCTAAAAAGTGTGCCACACTTTCGAATATAATTAGGTAACGAGTGAATTATCAAACTTTTTAATAAAATCGCCTCATACGCTTATTACATTTCACATACAACCGACTATTTTTGCTATGCCATCTTGTTGTCTTAATTAAAATGCTTTTGATGTCTATTTTCCTTTTAATTTAAAATTTTTGGGTTAAATTACCCCACTGATTAAAGAAAAAGTTTTATTAAAAAATGCGGCTAATAAATTTCCGTTTCATTTTCTTCAACAAAATTATAAAACAAATTGAATTTTTCGGTTGGATACCTTTTAAAGGTGAGACATTGCAGTTTTACGGAGCGAATAATTTTAATATAATTGCTCTATTAGAGAACTGTTTAAATTAAACTTTACAGTGAAAATTCCTTTATGTAAGTACAATAAATCCTTGGGAAGCTCAAACTATAGTTTTCACGCTATTCGAATATTAATACACCGTTGAAATGAACACCAAATTTATGTTTCGATAGAAACCAGTAGATAGAAGGAATGTCTTATAGTGTTTCTTTCATCTTAATTTGTGATATTTTCCAAAGCGCTTGTTCCACTTGAGAGTAGAGGCAGACAAATAAGTGAGTCGCGTTCAGTCGGGCGAAAGTGCTTCTATTTAAATGAGAAAATAGAGAGTAATGTCTGGACACGAGCTGAACGGCTGACTTCAAACTTTTTTGACATTATTTAATATTTTAGCATATTATTCGCATAACACATCCATGGTGGTATCAATGCTGAGGAATGAAATGTTTGTTTTGAGTAAGATGCGCTTTTGTGTTTTGTTTGGTGTACGCTTTTCTCCAACAAAAGAGACATACGTATACATATTACATGTTTTCTTGTATAGTTTCAGTTTCTATGGTACAGAAACAATTAGCATTCTTCTTTAAAATCTAACTCTTCTATGTATTGAGATTTAACAGAACTATATCAGCAATGATCATTTCACTATAAAATAAATTCGTCGGTCGTAACTTCCGTAAGAACTTGTTTGATTCGTTTGGTGGCAGTTTTTCCTGAAATACAGGTGTGTTTTACCAATTTAATTCCATTAAACTAAGAAGACACTTAAAGCTCTTGAAATATGAAAAAATACGTTGGCACACACTAGAATTTAATGCAACACATTGGCATGACGTGATATAAAACAAACCTCTCAACGTAACAGCATTGCGACCAACAAATCGAGCCAAAACTCAGCATGCGGTGCCCAAAGTATGAATTTTAAAGATTTGCAAAAACAAAAATGGATGCAAGTGCCGCTCTCAATATTGAACGGACACAGGAGAAACCTTTTAAGAGGAGAATTGCTTTTAATAGAACAAGAAATAATAGTGCCAAGGTCCTTACGAGCCGTAGGTATCTACGAAAAGTTGATTGGAACGGTGCAACGTCATTGGGTCACCGGTCCCGGGTTTTATACTTTCAAGCATAATATTATCTCTTCTTCTTTTCACATTCATCATTTCCATTTTCTTGTGAATATATGTAATTTCACTCACAACTGCTTTATTTTCACCTTGTAGCTGTTACGGCTATTGTTACTTTTATGTATTTTTGGTCTCTCGCTCCAACTTTTGCCGTATATGGCGCCTCGCTTCTGTAAGTTTATGATACCGCTTGTGTTGGTTGGAGACGCGCGTATTATTCATTCCGCTTGTACCGTTGAAATTGAACAGATCGATTTCCGTGATTAAGCTTATTCCGTTTCGCCTTTAAATCTCGTATTTCCAGGATATACACGGAAATTCGACACTAGGAAGTTTATAGTATCGTTGAACTTAGAAGTTTCGTTTTCCCTAAGTTTTGCTGTTCAAACTAATCGTCCACGCTGCCTTTCCCTCAATTGGAACTAGTGTAGGTTAGGATAACTAGTGTATGCTAGTATTAACCAGTATATACGAGTATAGAACTATCGTAGGAGCTAGAATCTAGTTTTTCCTGACATCTTTTCCTCACGTGCGAGAAAATCCGCCATCTTGGACAACTTCCGTCCCATACCGAATACCACGCCATGCTAAAGTCGACAACATAAAACTAAATTCCGTTTTATTTGCTTTGTTTATATTTTTGTATCGTTGAGTTTTTGGGTAAAATTCCCTAGAATCTGGTAATTATTTTTAAGTTAAGAAATCAAAGATTTGTGAGCGGGTATACAGGAAATTCCTTATTTTTGTAAACCCCAAATTATTTTAGTATTTTTCGGAGGGGGGTTCAAATTTGTTATCGAGTAAAAAGGGTTTCCCTTTTTTTTTGTTACGTTTGCTAATTAGTAATATATTTAAAACTATAGTCTTTAGGTGGCTCTAAGGCTGTTGGAATTCCAGCGATTACCGAAGCGTGTGAACCAAATAAGGAACTAGCTTAATTGATATTCTTTTCTTATACACCGCCAGTGACAATAAAGTGCTGTTAGGCGTCAATCATTCGCCTCAGTTCATCTTATCTTCCTTATTTAATTTTTTATTTCGTTAATTTTAAGATTGATGCTTGTACATGTGAGAGGGATTCGATATGAATTCTCTCACAATGCACGTATTACGCATTTTTAAAAATGTGCATTGTGAGAGAATTCACATTGAATCCCTCTCACATGTACAAGCATCAATGTTCAGACGATATATACATAAAATTTGTATACGAAATTACAGCTCTTGCAAAGCCGTACTGACGAGCGGTATAACCGCGAAACGTACGTCTACGGATGGCAAGAGAAGATCAAAATTTTGTTAATTTTAAGCAGTGGTTAATTTAATATAGACAGTCCAGATAACCACGTACCATCTACTACGGAGGCTCTCTCCGACTCCAGTCATTTACAGGTAATCCAGTTTCCCAATTGGAGAGTGACGCCTTGTTGTACTATTTCTCGAACCTTGACCTACGTCTTTTTACTGAGTTAGTACGGCCTGGATCACTTTCGTTATCCACACTGTAACGGTATCAGTCACGTTTCTGACTTTCCGTTTATCATTTCCTTTTATTAGTTTTATTTTTTTAGCAAAGGTAGTAACATAGCTCAAGAATCATATATGCTCAAATAACCCTTGGGAAAGAAGTATTCCATATAATAACGATATATGCGCCAAGCGAAGATACAAGTAAAGATGAAAAAGACCAGTTCTATGACGCACTGCAAAACACTATGGATGATACACAAAGCAACAACATAATATTAATGGGCGATATGAATGGTAGAGTGGGGAACCAGAATAAAGGAAAGAAAAAATGGTTAGGTCAAGAGGGCGAAGAAATAAAAAACGAAAACGGGCGGAGAATAATAGATTTCTGCATAGAAAATGATCTCATAATAATGAACACAACATTTAAACACAAATGGATACATAAATAGCCAAGGGAGGAACATCTCGGAATGAAAAATCTATTATAGACTACATACTGACTAACAGGGGTATTAGACAATATGTGAGAGATGAAAAGGTAAATAGAGAAGCGGAAATCGGAAGCGACCACTATCTGTTGCTGAGCAAATGGAAAATAACACTAAAGGAAAAAGAGGATAAAAAGAGAAAAATAGTAAAAGGAAAGATTAATTGCTACAAACTAAGAGAACCGCAAATAGAAAAGAAATACAAGGAGCTACTAGACATAGAGCTACGGAAAACGCAGACAATAAGAGACATAGAAGAAAAGTGAAAAAGCTTAAAGAATGCATGATAGAAGCAGCAAGAGGAAGTTGCGGAGTAACAAAACTAACAAACAGGAAAAGAAAAAGAACGGCATGGTGGACAGAAGATACAAAAGAAGCAGTAAAGGAGAAAAAAGCAGCATGGAAAGCTCAAATAAATGCAAGAGAAGTAAGAAATTACGAGGAATACAAGAAGAAGAGGAAAAGGGTGAAAGAATCAATAAATGTAAGCAAAGAAAAATCCTGGAGGGAATTTGGAGAGAAAATTACTTGAAGCTACCAAGAAAATCAAAAACTCTTCTATGGAGCGATAAAAAATATGAGGAAGCCAAAACAATATACATTGAACAACATGACGGATGAAAACGGTAAGGTAGTGACTGAAGAAGACAGGATAATGGAAGTATGGAAAAGATACTTCCACATACTACTACAAACAGAAGGACAGAAAAATACACAACTAGAGCGAATATATCAAGAAAAGAATTTTATAGAAGGGCAGGTACAACAGGACATAACAAGGGAAGAATTAAAAAGAGTCATACAGCTGATGACGAACGGGAAGGCACCAGGACAGGACGAAATTACTGTGGAAATGATAAAGGGACTTACTGAACTAGGATTAAAACAACTACTGGAACTACTAAACGAGGTCAAAATGGAGAAAGTGACACCCGAGCACTGGAGAATAGGAATTATATGTCCAATTTACAAAAAGGGAGATAGTCAACAGTGCTCAAATTACAGAGGCATAACCCTGGGTAGCACAGTAGGGAAATTATATGCAAAGATATTAGAAAGTAGACTTAGGAAAGAAATAGAACAAACATTAGAAGAAACACAATGCGGATTTAGGAAGGGACGAGGGACTCAAGATCAAATATTCATTTTAAGACAAGCAATAGAGAAAGCAATAAAAACAGGCAGAGAAATACATATATGCTTCATCGATATAATAAAAGCATTCGATCGTATAAGGAGAAATGATATATGGAGAACGTTAGAGACAAGAGGTGTGAATGAGGAATTAATAGAGTGTATAAAGAGCACATACTACAGAACAAGAAACTACGTTAGAGTAAGAAATGAAAAATCGGAGATGTTTATATGTAGAAATGGACTAAGTGCTACGCGCTGAGCCCCTTATTATTTAACATAATATTGGACGAAGCGATTAAGAAATGTAAAAACCAACTGAAGCCATATAATGTAGGATACTGGAAAATGGAGAAAATACAAATAACTGAGTTAAGGTATGCGGACGATATGGTGATATTAGGAAACACGGAGAGACATCTGCAAGAAAATGTCAACATAACAAATAAACAATTAAAAGAAATAAACATGGAAGATAATATAGACAAAACAAAAACAATGGCAATAAGCAAAGAAAGTCTAACCCATAATATAAAAATAGAAGGACATAGAGCAGAGCAAACTAGCGCGTTTAAATACCTGGGAGGGATTATTAACAGCGAGGGGTCCTTAGAAGATGAAATAAATGAAAGAATATCAAAAACTGCAAAACTTTACAACATGATAAAAACACCATTCTTAAACAGAAAAGAAATACCAGAAATAGTAAAGGCAGAAGTGATCCGCAAGGTAGTGAAACCAGTACTGACACACTCATGCGAATCATGGACTACAAACGAATGACAAAGAAGTAGGATGAACAGCGTAGAAATAAGGTTCCTAAGACGAATAAAAAATAAAACTAAGTTGGATAGAATAAAAAACGCAGTATACAGAGAGGAGCTCAAGATAGAGCCAATGGAAATAACAATACAGCAAAGGCAATTAAGATGGCTTGGCCATGTTATAAGAATGGGCGAAGAAAGGTTGGCAAGACAAATATACGAATAAAAAGTAATGGGAAAAAGGAGAAGAGGACCAAGGAAGACATGGGAGCAAGAAGTACGAAGTGAATACGAGGCAAGGGGAGAGAAATGGGAGGATATGAGAGCAAGATGCCGGGAGAGAGAAGAGTGGAGACAAATATGGAAGAGGGAGCCAGGAAACTCAACTCCACATAACTCGTCACTTCACGGTCAAACGGGATTAAGTAAGTAAGTAACATAGCTTAATAAATTCCAGTCTTTATAACCTTCAACTTTGCGCGTTTAAATTCCGAGATCAAATTTATTAGATTATGGAATTTGTCTGCGCTTTATTTTTGCCTTCTTGTGTTATTTTTGTTGTTGCACTCCTAGCAAACATATCCATTATTTTTGCCTTCCTGTGTTATCTTTGTTAGTTGCACTCCTAGCAAACATATCCATTATATCTGAGGCACATTTTTTCCTTCTATTTCATCCTTATTGTAAGCGTCACTATCGCGCTCCATTTAATTACTTTTGTTTCCTCAATGCAGGCCAGTCCGCTTTTAGCTAGCTAATCGTGATCTCTCAAGGAACTTGCCACATTTGAATGCGTATACTCCTAAATTTGATTTATTTGTGGCTACCTCTAGTATTATGTTAAATAAAAATAAAATCAGGTCTAGAATGCTAAATTGTCGCAGCCTGACGTTTGTAAGAATAAGTTCAGATATTTCATTTTTGTCCCTACGAATTTAATATTTATTTCCTATATGTTTTTAACGTATGGATATCCAGATACTTTCTCCAGATCTATAAAGTACGACTGGAATTCGCATTTAACGTTGCTGTGCTCATCCCAAGTATTTCAAAACATTTAATTAATTTACAAAATTATTTATTAAATTTTGGGAAATTAAAAATATTGCTCGTGATACTAATAATAATGATAAACCTTTATCGTCCAACAGATAATACGCATTTACCGCACAACAAATACAAGAAACAAAGTGATAAACAGGTCATATATGGCGTTTTAATAGATTTAGCTGGCTAATACTAACTGGTGGGTAAATTTCATCCATCTTGACTTCTAAATATTTTGAGAAGCGCCTATGTGTATGTATGCGGTCAAACATTAAACCATAAAATGCTTAAATTTACTTAATTTTACTTAAACCAGACGTACAACATAAATAAGTTGCGAACCAGAAGTGACACCTAAATTCTAATAGTTTATAATTTGATATTAACTGACTATTTTGATGACTACGTTACTACTAGGTCTAGGTAACATATATGCACATTTAACTTTAATTGATAGGAATGCCACCAATTAGAAATAATGTTTACGTTATGTAAACGTGATAGATAGATATCATGGACGGAAGATATTTCTGAGTAAATCTTGAACAATCCGCAAAAGCTAGGACGAGACAGGAAAAATGATGTAAAAGGCGGTTAGTAAAAAGTGCGAGCAATATTGTCGTAGATTCAACCCTTTAGGCGTGCCAAGATTGCAATAAATTCATAGGAGTGATGACAATTGTAGGAAATACTATATTTATGATTAGATAAATACGACTTAATAATGACCACAGCAGGAGCTAATCCAAAGGAAAAGAGCTTAACTACTAGAGCATTATTTAAGGTAACGGAAGAACGAGAGAAATTTATGTATAATACTACGTATGTTACCGTCTCCTCTTTTGGAGAAGGCACCATGCGATTACCCGCTTGCGTGTGGATATAGAAATTAAAACAGGCTTTTCTGTTTTATGCCGGTTTATTTGATAGATATGATTAGTAATACATTTAATACACAATAAAACAACATTTCTTCAGACAGCTATAATTGACACACTTACTATATAACATTTCTACACACAGATATGATTAACTCACAATAAAAGAAACGATCGTAAATCATCATTTCAAGGCCAAATTTTTTAGCTAAAAAAACTGTATCGCAACTTATGCTTATAATGTGTATCACGTCTAGCGTGTACTGTGTTTTAGCCCATTTGACTTAACGCTTATATCTTGCATTTAAGTCGGGCGGTGAACGACGGTCTGTTACTTGAATCGGAAGAATCGGATGGTTCTCGCTTCGGAGAAAATTAAAATGTATTTGTGGCTAAACGTTTTAGAATACGTTTTGTTCAAAACAGTTCAAATATTTCGTGTTTGCGTTTGTCCTAAACGTTCTAAAGACGCCAGCCATAAACGTTTTGCGCCTAAGCGCGGTAAACACGGCAAAACCGTAACATATATGTCTCTTAGGACGGAGACGTTAACGCACGTTTGTCTTAAACGTTTAAATTCATTGGCGACCGAAAGGTCTATACAACATTTTATGCGGCGGGCGGTCGCCGTGGTCTGTTAGACGCTAAAATGAAAGAACGTAAGTTCGTATGGTTTCAAAGTACGTTTGCCCCTAAACGTGCATCAGCCTTAAGCCGGAAGACGGTCGCCTGTACGTATGCGTTAGTTTACCGTACGAGAAAAGACGGACGGATCTTCTTCGGTCTCGCTAGGAGACTTGTGGTATAAGTTGGTTTACGTACGCTTAAGCAACGACGATGCAGACCTGAACGCCGGGGAAGGCGGGTCAGTTCAACGACGTTCGAGTGGTCTCTCAGCTCGCCGTCGCTCTCAGCTCGCCGTCCCTCATCTGTTATGTCTGCATCATCTCTGTGTGCTTGCCTTCCCTATAGTACCGACGAAGGCACAGAATGTTTACTTGGATGATTGGACGATTCCTTCGAAAAGAGGCCTAACGCAATGGGTTATGATGATTCATTCTTCGCTCGATCTTTTCAGACGGGGACTGCAGACGATTGACTTGTATTCACCGACGGTGACATTCGATACTTTCCATCCTCGCACGGTTAACCGACCGACTATGCTCGTACGTCTGAACGTAGGTTAAAATATACGCACGCATTGTCGCTAGCGTTTGATACAGAATATAAGCACTTAGAACAGTCAAAACAGGAGATTATTTTAAATGTACTACATATACGATACATGTAACATATATAACACAAAAATTGAATATAGTTTTTAAAATATAATCGTAAAAATAAAAGGAACAGTTACTGAAGTTAAAAAATTATAAATCTTGATATATACCAAAGTATTGATGCAATATCACATAAATATATATATATATATATATATATGTTATATATATATATAATATATATATATATATATATACCTTAAGTCTAAAACAAATGTCTTTAAGTCTTTAACAACATATATATGTATATTGTAGCTAACTTTCGTTATAGAATTTTTTAATGGCATCTCGGGATCATAGCCCATGTGCCTCAGTGAGATGGACTTAAACAGTTATTACTTTTGGAATGCGATGTGAAGGACTATAAGGTAAGAAAGAGGATGACACTTCACATCGAGTGGCCTATTGGGATGACTAACAACAATACAGTACATGAATTCAGCCATCGGAAAAAGATTATTCCCACAAAGGTACGATTAGGACGGTATTGCCTTCGCATCTGATTCTTAATTTTGTTTGGGTCATTTTAATGATCGTATCAATAATTAAATCATAAATGCGTTTTTTGTTGTAGTACAGTAAAGTGATATCACTGGTAGGTAATTGCACTCGTTCCATGATTAAATTATGGATAAATATATTTAGTATCTCTTTATGTAATGGACAATTCAGTAAAATATGGTTGAGATCAGCTATTTCATTCCCACATGGACATTGTGGAGATTCGATGATGTCAAGTTTTCATAAATAAATGTGCTGGTCATTGGCCATGACGAAATTTAGTTCGTGCTATTGTAGTGCAATAATGTTGTCAGATTTTGCTGTGTAGGTTATACTAAAGCTTATTGTTGAATGATGGGTGGATATAAGCATATTGTGTCATTTTGTTATTATAGAATTTTTGCCAGTTATCTTCCCAGTTACGATGTAGTACGATCGACTTTATTATTTTAATAATTTCTAAAGAGGTGAGTGTCGGTTTATACAAAATTCCATTCATGCAACTCGATTTAGCAAGTCTGTCCACCATTTCGTTGTAAAATATTCCGTAATGTCTTTTACCCAATAAAACACAGTAGCTTTATTTTTCTTAATTGATCGTGAGCTGAATATATGGCACATCCACTACCGTCATCGGTTTTGGAACCATCAGTAAAAATTATAGTACTGCTTCCATGTTGTTCTAAAATAGAGATACAGAGACGTTTGTCATGTTCGTGTAGTCCAGTGAAGTTAGGCAAGGTAACAATTCGGGGTTGTATGTATTCAAAGTAAGTTATATATAATTAATATACAGTATCCCGGAATGCCTCACATAGTATAGGCGATTCCTTCTTTCTCCAGTACAAGACTGTTAAATCCAATGAAGCCAATATCCCGATCTTACTTAAGATAAATGTCATATTGGTTGATTTTAGTTTTACAACATATTTAGCTGCTAAATATTGTCTCCTCAAAAACAAAGGAAATGCACTAGCTTCAATTTGCAGAGCATTAATAGGCGTTGATATCATTCCTCCTACACATATACGAAGAGCTTTATTTTCTGAAATATTTAATCTTTGTAGGTTATGCTTGGAAGCTATACTATATAATGTGCATCCATAATCTAACACAGACCTTATATACGCTTTATAAATATATTCATCGCGGTGTAAAAATCTGAGCCACACCGTACCTTCGTGATTATTCGAAGGATATTCAGAGCTGTTTCGCATTTTTTAATTATATTGTTAATATGTACTGTCCATTTTAGTTTACTATCAAAAACTAGGCTAACTAAATATTTAACGTATTGTGGTATAGGAAATATATTGTCATTAAGTGTTATATTCTTTGTAGGTAATGTTCTTGATTTTGAGAAAAACATTACATTAGTTTTGCTCTCTGAAATGTCTAGTGCACTGTCAAATAGCCAAGCTCTAGCCTTACTTACACTTTCAGAGAGATCGTTTTTCAATTGTTTTATATTTTTGTGTACGTATATAGCGATATCGTCTGCGTATTGTATAATATTTACTTTAGGATGAAATATATTATGAATATCATGGGTGTATACCTTAAATAATATCAGGCTCAGGCTAGAACCTTGTAATAATCCATGTGACAGTAATCTAGAGCCTATATTATCATTTTTACTTGATCTGACTGATCTGATTTTGATATTCCGGAAAGGATTCCTTACATTACGTGTCGCCTGTGATGGTAGGCCAATACTATCCAGTTTGGTTTCTATACTATTCAAGTCTACACAAGTATAGGCGTTGTTAATATCTAGGAAGATACTTCCCAGAATTTATGTTTTCGTAAATTCAATTTGTATATCCGTAGTAAGTTCTGTTAGAGCTTCAATTGTGCCTCTGGTTTTTCTAGATCCGAACTGACAGGTTAGCAGAATATTTTTAGTCTGTAACCACCATTCCAACCTGCATTTAATCATGCGTTCATATATTTTCTCTATGCACGTGAGTCGATAAGAATCGACACTACTGCGATTTTGTCCGGCCTTTAATATCGGAATTATGACGACTTCGGCGAGAACATCAACTTTTTCGTTCTTAGTCCACATGCAATTGAAAGCTGCGAGTAAATTTTCTTTGTGAGGATCCGGTAAGTGTTTTACTAATGTATAACAAATGTCGTTGGTATCCGGAGCAGTGTCATTAACCTCATTTAACACATTGTTCCTTTCATTCAGACTAAACAACTTTAAAATAAAATGATGCGTATTTTTAGAATTGTCGATAGTATTGGCTGGGACCGAAACAAAATCTAGTGTTAAATTAGTTAAAAATGTGTGTAGGTGCTTATCTGGTAATTTGGAATAGCTAACAGATGTTTGCTTAAAGCTTTTAACTGTGTTCCAAACTTTAGAGATTGGAACATCTTTTGTTAAATTGCTACAAAATGTTTTCCAACTAGCTCTTTTTATACTTCAGGAATCTCTTAGACTACGCTGTCAGTTCCCAATGTTTCAACTAATTTGCCCAAGTACGATTTGCTTTAAAGTTCCGGAGCACTTCTTTAGGTCTATGTATGATATCTAAGCAGTCATTATCCCACCATAGCGGTGTAGGTTTCTTATTTGGTACATTTCACTTTTTCACTGTAAAGACTGAATCACCAGCTTGCCTTATGCTACAAATGCAAAATTCTATTTTCGTTTTAACGTCCTTTGCGTTTGGAATACTTGGGTAATGTTTGGATAAATGTATAGCTTATGGTAGCATTTTACTGTTATCAATTTTTTCATCTACGTGCGGGATACTTGATATCAATATTATCGCCTCTATAAACCAAAGTCATACAAAAAGGAAAATGATCCGAAGTGTATGCGTCTCTAATACCCGCTATTCTGTTCTATCTCCTCAGTGAGAACAAGTTAAGTCGACGGCAGAAAAATATTGATCTCTGCGAGTGATTCGGGTAGTTTATCCATCATTTAGGAAAATGCAATCTACTATATCTATCGCTTTTGAGAGAGTGTTACCAGCATTATCTTTTTGTAGACCCAAAAACAGTATGGTGTGCACTGAAATCACCACACACCATAAACGAATTTTTGTGAAAAACGTTGCCCATTTTCACAGGAAACATGACAGCGATCAGTTCGGTAAATGGAAAAAAATGGAAAATTTAAACTGTTTTAATTTGATACCACAAAACAAAAAACTTGCGTTGATATTACATTTCAAGTGAATTGTATCATAATTGATTGTTTTTTGAATTAAAATTGCAACCCCGCCACATCCATCGTCGCGGTCTTGTCTAATTACATTATAATTTTTGCATCGATATTCGTATTGTGGTTTAAACCACGTCTCACAAAGTATAATAATCTGCGGTTTGTATTCTGTGACAATGCATTCCAAACTACATATATTGCCAAGCAAGAAGAGACCGGGCGTTCCACTATATTATTTTTAGTTTGTTAATGTGTGCAGTGAATTTTAATGTAAAAAAAGGAAACAAACGTGATGTGTAATTATGATGTCTAATGTAACAAAAGTTCAAAGGAATATTTATGTTAAGACGATTCTGATGCATCTGTTGAATAACCTTGCGACATGCTAAGCTCGAGTTTCGGATCTACTGAAAGTAATATCGGCTCTGTAATAGAGGAATACGCTTGTTTGATTTTTATTCGTTTAATTAAGTCGCTTTAATCTTGCTCTTAAGGATCCCGTTTTCACAGAACGTATGGACTTAATGAGCAATGTAAATAACTGAGTAACATTTAAATTTAATGTTTAAATAATTCCCGTTATATTTTGTTTACCTTTCGACAATGTTATGAATTTACAATAGATATCAAAACTGATACTAACATTATTATCTTTAAAAATAGTTTCGAATTCTGAAAAATTTTCGTTGGCAGCTATATCAGTTTTCAGTTTCCTTTTCGACCGCGGTTTAAGAAATTCTTTGGTAGACGGCTTAAGATATTCGCTCTCATCAGAATCAACACTTGGGCACTGTGATTCCTCGTGTGTATTACTACTAGCTCCTGGTCCAAATGATGCCGGAGCTGTCCGTTTCATTGGATTTTTGATACCCGCCATTTGGACTATGTAATCATTTTTTTGGGTATCCTCTATAGCATCGCGTATGATTGCTTGTTCGCGGCCAGGGAAAAATTATCCTACTATTTGTATCTGTTTTTAAAATTGAAGCAAAGGACATTGGTTCTGTATTAAGATAAAAATTGCCATTCGATTCTATACTAACGTAACTATTATCGTTATCGCTAACACCTCCGTCCACAGAAGTGTTGGCGGTATCGATTGATATATTGTCCATCCTAAATTATATGTGAGCAGGAATCCATATCCGACCTCAGCACGGAGATATAAACTCGCTATTTCCCTCTCAAACTCAAAAACAATAACCCTCCCCGCGCCGCATGCGCGTAGAGGGACGCACGAACCTTATCTTTATATGCACAGCTAAAGTCAATGATGTACAAAAAGTTAGAAAACGGCGATTCTTAAAAATGTAGTATAATGGAAACAGGTATTAGAAAGAACTTATCTTTTTAGACAATATCAATTGTCACCAATGTACTATCAATTCAAATAAAGTTAACACGTGCTGCACACTTAGTAGAAGAATAGAATAGAATATTCAAGAACTTTACTAGATAGCTTTGATGAAAATACTCCATCCTTGTGATTATGTGGGTTACCACTAAAAATTGAATATTTTTATTAGTTGCGCCAAAATACGCACAAAGAAATTAATAGCATGAATAACTACATTCATTTTCCTACCTGTTATATAAAAGAAAACTGTGAAATCTAACTTAAAACACTACACAAAATGACTATAATTTAAGGTGGTATAAATTTATAAAAATAACAAGTTCACAAGTAACTATTATAAAATAATGTATACACGTATATGAACCCATTCTTGAAATAATCACTTCTCTGATGTACAAAAAAATATGTTGATTGGTAGAGTGAAGAAATCGTAATGCATAATTTTTATTAAGAACGGATTTTTTATACTTTGACTTTGTTTACTCATTGTTCAGCGTTGACAAAAGAATGAATGGGGTGTTATCATTAAGTAGTATAAACTACTAACTAGGACTATTGTCCTTACTTCGAATTTTAATGTGGCACTTTGCACGTAAGTGGGGATAAAGGTCGATTTACACTACTTAATGATAACACGTCATTCATTCATTTATGGACTCATAAATTTAACTAGGGTTGCAGTAAGCAAGTAATTCTTGGAATTTATCCAAATTATTGTTCCCTAATTATTTTCGATTAGTAATTTTGTCTTGACGTATAACATTGCTACGCAAGCATCCAGCAGCCTAACGGTACCAAATTCAACAAGTGCTTTTTTCAATAGTTTTCGAACAAGCGCCAAAACATAAAGAAAGCATATTTAGTCTAATGACTGCTTTAAGAACGTGAACATTAAAAGGCTATACGTAAATTTTACGTGGCGTTAGTATTAAGAGTATAAATTTGTAGAAGTATTTTACGTAGTGACTGAAAATGGCAAATAAAATACCCATGAATTCCAAGCGCGGTCTGAACTGTGAAGATCTTGCGGCATTACTAAACTCCAGCGACTGTAGTGATATCAGCGGCGTTAGTGATAATAAAGAGGAGGAGGAGGAGTTTGACAGCGACGAAAGTTTCCCACTGTAGCAGATTCAAAATGATATCGAAAAAAGAATTGGTAGAAGCCTTTGATACATCACGGAAAACTTTATATTTACCAAAATAAGTAGTAATAAGCGGAAAAAAATAAGCCTAACAGAAGAAATTCCTGTATAGCGTAACTTTAGACAAGAATAGCCATGTTTGGAATAACTTGCCATTGCGGAATGCACATATTGTCATGTTTGTAAAAGCGCGGCACTATGTGGGGAGTATCAAATAAAAGTATTTCAGAGACTGCATTAACGAGGCCTGATGATATATACACACATGGGAGCATTTATTTTATTGCAGCGAAATAAACATGCATTTTTATTTTACTTTAAGTATTGTTTTTGTTTAGTCCTTAATATGAATAATAAGTTAAATTTGTTATTTAATAAACAACAAGTAATAAAATTAAAAACGATACGAAATAACCACATTAATTAAAGCATTTTAGGTAAAATTCCACAGTACGTAAAATTTACGTGGCGTTAGTATTAACGTAGTATGAAATAGCGTTAGTATTCTAGGGTTAATAATGATTGATGCTCAAAAACAGTAAACGGTTAGGGACATACCGGCGAGAAAAAGACCAAAATAGAAAAGTTCGCGTTTTCTGATGCAATAACACGTACAGTATTAACGTTAGGAAAAGAAGTTTCGAGTAAAAAAGTTGGGAAATCCAATTTATGAGGGAAAAGGTTTCCATGATTTTTGTGTAAAGTGAACCGTTCTCGAGATATAGAACTAAACGCGTTACTAGCTATACTGGCTCTGCTGACATTCGGGGAAGCCCTCAAATCTATAATTATGCTAACTATGAGATCGAGAAAATTATTATATCTCATCTACATTGAATCACCAAGTAACTTGCCCATGGTAAGCTATTTTCCTTTGTTCGGACTTCATAAGCTCGTTGTGGTTGCTATTTAAGTAAGAATTGGAAATATGTATAATGAAAAAGCCGTAAAACGAAAGGTGTACGTATTTATATATAAGTATCACGAGGGTGTAAAAAGTGATTGCGGATTGTCTGCATATGTACTTGGTAGGTGAATGTAGATGAAGTAGCCAGTGGCGGCTCCTAACATCTCAAGGTGGGTGGTCTGCACGAACCACAACCAGTTTAAAGTAATAATAATAATCACCCGACAATAATATATATATATATATATATATATATATATATATATATATATATACTGTGTGTCTAGCAAAGTTCGCGACAAATGGAAAACTTTTTTATTCTTGGGTTTATGAAAAAGTTATTCTTTATAAAAAGTCCTGCTTCATCCAAAACTTAAATTCAAATTGTCAGATTTTAATATTTGTTAGTCATATACGAGATATGACAAAAAATATGAAATTAGTATAAGAGTAAAGTACCTTTATTTTCAATAATACTTAAAATGTTATAAGGAATAGTCGTTCAGAATTGGAAATTATACAATTTAAATACAGCATTTACACAAAAGAAAGCATTGAAAATGTTACACAAATGCTTCAACATATCCGCCTTCTCGTTCCATACATGTAACGGTTCTATCACAAAAATGCCTTGAAACCCTTCTAATTGTTTATGGAGTTATTTTACGGATTTCTTCTCTAATAACACGTTCTAGATGACCTACATCCGTAAACGGCGCTTGAATATAAACATGTTCTTTTAAATAATCCCACAAGAAAAATCAAGTGGGGTCAGATCTGGAGACCGAGGTGGCCAACGTATTGTGGAAAAGCGGGGTATAACCCTTTCGTTAAAACAATCTTCAACATATTGCCTTACGTCCAATCTGCTATGACAAGGTGCACCATCCTGTTGAAACCAAATATGTTGGCGTTCCAGCAATGGAAGATTGTCGATAAAATTACTAATTTCACTTTGCAAAAAATTTAGATACCGGTCGGCATTCAAAGATTGGTGAAAAAGAAAGGTCCAATTACATCACTTTTGTAGATTCCGCACCATACATTTGTCTTGAACGCATATTGACTTCGAGTTTTTATTGTAAAATGTGGGTTGGCATCTGTCCACCAACGGCAGTTTTGACTCGATACAGTTCCGTTCGATGTAAATGTTGCTTCATCGGAAAATAAAATTTGTCTCGACACAAAAGGATTATCTGCTAATATTGCCTGAATGTCGGCACAAAACTCCAATCGTCTGTCATTCTCACCTGGTCTTAGAGTGTGTACAAATGTAGGCTTGTAGGGATGAAATTTGTTTTTTTAAATTTTAGCTACCGAATCTTTGCTTATAGTGTTTGACATCAACAATGCTCTTTTCCGCAACGAACACCTCGGTTGTTCTATTGCTGATAGCATCACTTCTAGTTCCATTTCGTTATCAGCAACTTCAAGTAGGCGATGCACTAAAAGTAATTCAATGAATAGATTTTACGTCACACAATTATAATATGGCATTAATGCAAAATCACATTAAATCAATTTTTGCATTAAATTCAATTACAAAAGGATCGTCTCGGTCAATTAGGATTTAAGTAGATACAGTTTTAAAGATTTAAGGGTTCTAGAGACATTACGACAACCAGTACAAAATTGGAATGCAGTCTTAATTTATATTGCTAAATTAGATAAGCCTTCATTGAAAGAATGGGAAAAGAGGAAAGGAGCGGTTGAATCGCCTAGATTAAGTAGTTTAAAAAAGTTAAATGCCAGAGCAGATTTTTTAAAAAGATATGAACTTAATCACTCCAATAAATCAACAGATGGGGTTGAAATAGAACATAAACAATCTGGTGCGTTATTAGGGGTTTGTATTTAGATAGAGTAAAGAAGTATAATTTTTGCCGTAACAATCATTTAGTAAATCAAAAAAATATACTTAAATTGCCAATGTTATGCGCATTGGTACACAAAATTTAGGGCAAAGCCTTGTGAAAAGTATCCCAAAAAAGCACCATGTATTATTGCATTTGAATGAAGCCAGTTCACAAACATTGGTTTTCATTGAGGAGAACAAGCATGAGAAACAACCAAATACTCCACAGTTGCCACTAATTTCCAGTCAAAGTATATAAAAATATACTTAAATTGCCAATGTTATGCGCATTGGTACACAAAATTTAGGGCAAAGCCTTGTGAAAAGTATCCCAAAAGAGCACCATGTATTATTGCATTTAAATGAAGCCAGTTCACATACATTGGTTTTCACTGAGGATAACAAGCATGAGAAACAACCAAATACTCCACAGTTGCCACTAATTTCCAGTCAAAGTATAAGAAACGCGCTTCTTTTCTCAACTATTATCATATATGTTGATGAAAATAACGGGAGTTTACAAAAAGTAGAGCTATTTTAGACAACGGAACTGTGTCAAATTTAATTATTGACGAATTTGCAAAAAAAGCTGCAGGAGCCACAGATAAAATCAAACATTTCTATTGTGGGAATAAATCAAACATAACTTGAATTAAAATCTACTTGCGAATTAAAAATTAAAATCGAAGGTTTCTGGATTTGAAACAGAAATCACACATATTGTTATGTCTAATAAGATTAGACAACTTACCGCTTACTAAGGTAGATATATCCTTATGGAAAATTCCGACTAATATTAAATTAGCAGATCCAAACTTCAATATTCCCAGTAAGATTGCTATATGTTGATAGGTGCTCAGTTGTTTTGCAACTTATAAGTGAAGGTAATATAATAGACAAACGATTGCCAATGTTGCATAATACAGTGTTTCGTTGGATTATGTCGGGGGCTATTAATCAAAATATGATAAAAACTATTACAATTTTGTCAAATTGACCAACCAAGAGTTAGATAATGCTTTAACAAAATTTTGGGAATTGGAGGATATACACTCTGGTGTGTCAATATTAACCACGGAAGAAAATGTTTGTGAATCGCATTTTATAAAAGCCTATTCCCAAAATAGTGATGGCCGTTCTGTAGTACGCATTCCATTAAAATTGTCACGAAATCAATTAGATGAATCTCAACAAATGGCTATTAAACGATTTCTTAATTTAGAATGAAAGTTAACCAACGATAACAATTTAAAAGAACTATATTCAGAATTTATGAAGCAGTATCTAGAGTTACGTCGTATTGAGATTTCCAAACTCAAAGACACTTCAAAATTTCGCTCATTTTGTCCACATCACGCGATTCGGTCTTCTGGCGAAAGTGCGAAATACGAAACTATGCGTCGTGTTTGATGGCTCTACTGTCACAGGTTCAGGATTATATTTGAATGACATCCAGTTTAAAGGCCCATCATGTCAAAACGATATATTAGGCATTTTATTTAGGTTTAGACAGCATAAGAGTTTGTGGTGTGGTATGCGCAGATATAGAGATAATCGTTCATTGCAACAAATAATTTGGAGATTTAATCCAGATGATACATTGCGTAGTTATACATTGAACATGACATATAGCACGGTATCAATGCCGCATATTGCAATACGGTATCTGTAACAATTAGGTTACCGTATCAAAGAGAGATTATAAGTAACGATTTTTATGTGGACGATCTCATTACAGGTTTTGACAACATTTAATGATGCTGTGTTAGCATGTAACGAGGTTGTCAAAATCTTGAATGATGCAGATTTCCATTCAAGGAAATGGTCATTAAACTGTTAGGAAATATTGGCGAGCAAAACGAAGATTGATAATGATACTCACTTATTAAATGACACTGCAACATTCAAAGCATTGGGTTTGATGTGGAACCGTAATCAAGATACCATTTCATTCTGTACTAAAGACTGGTCAGAGGGTATTGTTACTAAAAGAGTAATTCTGTCCAGTATTGCAAAATTATATGATCCTCTGGAGTGGTAGGTCTTGTATTATCGTAGTAAAAATAAGGATTCAAAAGTTGTCCTTAAAGTTAGATTGGAATACGCCCATTGCTATCTATTTAAAGCAGTTGTGGGTAAAATTTCTTAATACTTAGCTTTCCTTAACAAGTTGAAACTACCAAGACATATATTTTGTAATAGCGCAGTCGTGACTGAACTCCATGAATTCAGTGATGCTAGTAGTGAGGCATATGCGGCAACAGTTTATTTACGAAGTATACACAAAGGCAAGAATGTTTGTGTAATTTTAGTAGGCTCGAAAACCAAGATCGCGCTATTAAAAAATTAACCATTTCAAAACTGGAGCTATCAGCTACATCTTTTCTCGCGCGATTAACAAACAAAATATTGAACGCCTTAACCTTAAATAATGTACAATGTTTTCTGGTGTGATTCGCAAATAGCCCCACCATGGATTAAAGCCACAAGGTCACTTCCACTTTTTGAAACAAATAGAGTCCCCGAGATACACAAACTATCACAACATTACGTGTGATCTTATATAAGCATTAAAGATAATCCGGCAGATGTAGCACCAAGGGGTATGCCTTCAAATTTAATTGAAAATTGCTTAATTTGGTGGTTTGGTCCATATTTTTAACTGCTAACAATGAGGCGTAGCCAATTCCACAGTGAAACGTTGAAAGTTCCATTAGTTGTTTAGTTACGTATCATGAATTCAAATTATTTCATAGATTTTCAAGTTTTACAAAATTAATTCGAGTCGCAGCATATTGTATGGGGTTTTATTATAACTTAAGGTCTAGCAAGACAAACAGAATGTTCGGCTATTTAATGATAGCAGAATTGAATGAAGACTCTAATGCACTAATCAAATTATCACAAAATGAGGCATTCGCTAATGAGATAGAGTTAAAATCCAATCCTATTAAGCGGCAAATATCCATTAACCAAACATTATAAAAGGTGACCATAACGGTTGTTGCACGCAGGTCTTCAACTACTTTTGGTAACAATCAGACAAACTTACTCCCCAAGTTCTGGTATAAATACAGTGAAAAGAGTTACTAGAAATTGCAATACTTGTTATAAATTTAAATTCAATTGATGAATAGTTTTATATCCGATTTCCCTCAAGATAGAGTAATGATTAATACTCCATTCTATACTACGGGAATAGATAACGTAGGCCCATTTTATTTAAAGAATAAAAATGGAAGAGATAGTAAAATAAGGCATATATCAGTGTACTTATATGTTTTAGTACTAAGGCCGTGCACTTTGAAATTGTAACTTATCTTACAACCAATTCATTTATAGCTACTCTAAGACGTTTTTCAGCCAGGACCTCAGTGTATCTACCCAGACAATGGTACTTTTTTGGTGCAAAATGAGAATTGAAGATGTTATATGAATTTCTAATAAACTCGAATGATCACATTGCAATTATTTGTACAAGCGATAATATGGAAATTTATACCTTGGGGTCTTTAGGAATCTACACTAAGAAGCTGTAAATATCACTTGTTAGGAGTAATAGGTAATACTCCTGTTACTTATAAGGAAGTTTTATACTATTCTGGTTCAAATAGAAGTCATACTAAATTTTAGATCCACGTACTCATTCTCATCCTCATCCTTGGATCCTAACGATTTATTACCATTAAAGCCTCCAGCCCCCTCCATTGTCTTATTGGCAAACCATTGATGATGATAGCAGATCCGAGTTTAGCTGAATATGAGTCAATAAATTATCCAGACTGCAATTGTTGCATTCTATCAACCAGCAATTTTGGAAATCATGGTCGCGAGAATACATATGTACGCTTTACAAGCGTAATAAACAGAATATTCATTCCTTGGAAAACTAATTGGTGTTACTACAGGATGAAAACTTACCCCCATGCAAATAGTTAACTGGAAGTCCATTCTGGTA
This sequence comes from Chrysina gloriosa, assembly GCA_038088585.1. Classification (NCBI taxonomy): domain Eukaryota; kingdom Metazoa; phylum Arthropoda; class Insecta; order Coleoptera; family Scarabaeidae; genus Chrysina; species Chrysina gloriosa. The sequence goes on from CM076089.1 coordinate 28,912,896, forward strand.
ATGACAAGGTGGTACGAGTGCTGTTAGTCCAAACCCCATACGGCGTGTTGAAACGACCAGTGTCCAACCTATGCTTATTACCATTGCCCGAAAGACGTTGTTAAAGACATAATGTTGTAATATTGTATTTAATTTTCTTATATACTTACCAGATGTGTTGCTAAATACTTACTTTATTTATGTTGTTGAACTCTAAAGTTTAACGCAGGGAGTATGTTAACGTATTCTAATCATATTAGTGCCCACTAGAGGGCAGTAAGACGGAAAAGGCAAAAACGAGCATTGTATTAGATTAATGGTGTAGTAGTGTTGCACTGTAAGATATCATGAATCATCATTGAAGTTGTGAGAATTCAGTAAGTAAACAGTAAATCAAACAAAACAGTAAAAATACCGGACGTCCTAAAAGTTCATTCCGTCGTCGTAACAGCTTCCGTATCAATTATTGTGTAATATAATAGAAAGTTGAAACATGAAGGTGATGAGCACACACTTTACAAGGAAGGAGATACACAAAGGGACTTGGATGGCACCGAACGGAAGATATACAAACCATGTAGATTATGTTATTATAGAGAAAGCACACCACAAAGTTATAAGGAAGGTAAAATCATGCAGGAGAGCAGATATAAACTCGGACCACTTCCTGGTTAGAATGGAGGTGGGGATACGGAAGACGGAGAGAAAGATCAGAAGGAATGGAAGAATAAAGCAGTTTGATATGGAGAAACTACAGTTAATGAGCATTCAGCAGCAGCAGTAAGGAAACAGAACGGAGATGTCAAGAAATAGAATACAAAGAAGACGAAGACGTAAACGAAAAATGGAAACACATAGAAAATATAATTAAAATCGCTACAGAAGAAACCATACCATTCAAGAGACACCATAGGGCACAGTCATGGTGGGACGCAGAGTGCAAGATAGAAACCGGAAAGAGGAATATAGTGAGGATTAGAGCAATACAAACAGAAAGTGCAGAAGATAGGGAAGCGTACAAAAAGCAGAGAGCAAGTGTGTAAAGGATAAACAGACAAAAGAGGAGGGCTTTTAACGAACAGAAAGTGGCAAAAATGGAAGAACATTACAGGAGGAAGGAAATTAGAAACTTTTACAGAGAAGCAAGACGGGGCAAAAAAGATATAACCAAAATGTGTTCATTAAAGATAAGGAGGGAAATTTAATTGGACTCAACAAACAAACGAATGAAAGGTGGAAAGAATACTTTAGCGAATTATTAAATGAGAAGACGGAGGGGGAAAGAAAGCAAGAGGTGAGAGAGGATGATAAAAGAATAGCGGAACCAACGCGGGAAGAAGTAGAGGAAATAATACGGTGCATGCAAAACAATAAGAGTCCAGGACAGAATGGGATAACAATCAAAAATATTAAGCATGCCAGCGAGCAATTAAAACAGAAGATTTATGAACTGATAATGGAAATTTTGAGGACAGAGCAGATGCCGGAAGGATGGGAAAAAGCTTCAGTAATACCAATCTTGAAAAGTAGAGACGAAACAGATTGTAATAACTACAGAGGGATTTCCCTGTTGGACGTCGTTTACAAGATATTGGCGACAATAATTAAAACCAAGTTAGAAGTAATAGCAGAGCCGCAAATAGGAGAGTACCAGGCAGGTTTTAGAAAAGGCAGAGGGACGTCGGACCAGTTATTTATAACGAAAGAAGTATGGACGACATGTTATGAGTATAATATACCAGCAGTGGTTCTATTTGTAGATTTTAAGAGGGCATATGATTCGGTGAAAAGAAGCAAAGTGATAGATGCGATGGATGATCTCGGAATACCTGCAAAATTGCAAAGACTAATAATCATGATATTGAGGAAGACAACGTGCAACGTAAGAACAAGAGGAGGAGAATCGGAAGACTTTATAGTAAGAACAGGTCTTAGACAAGGACACCCACTTTCAACACCGCTGTTTAACATGGTGCTGGAAAAGGCAGTAAGGAACAGTAGACTCAACAGAGACGGAGACATATTATATAAGAGTCACCAAATAATAGGATACGCAGATGACCTAGCTGTTATAGCCAGAGACGGGAAGGAACTCAAAGAAATAAGACAGAGATTGATAGAGGAGGCATGGCAGCTGGGACTGCAGATAAACGAGAAGAAAAGTAAGGTTATGAAAGTGGGAGCGGGTAGTAAAATAGGAGGAGAGTTCAAAGTATATACACATTTGGGAGAGATGACTTTTGCGGAGGTGGATCAGTTTGTTTACTTGGGAGCACGGATAATGAACACGTGCGAGGAAGAAAAGGAAATTGAAGCACGACTGAGTAAAGCCAATAGAATTGCCGGAATCATGAGTCACCTACTAAGAGCAAAACAGATGTCGAGGAGCACGAAATTTAGGCTATACGAAACCGTAATAAGACCGACGGCATTATACGGATGCGAGACATGGGTTTTGAATCAATCTACAAAGGAAATAGTAAGGAGATGGGAAAGGAAAATACTTAGTAGGATAATAGGAGGGAAAAAGTTACCGAAGATGGCTATATAAGAAGAACTAATGAAGAGGTCTATGAGGCCTATAAAAAATCGCAGATAGATTTTATCATTAAAGCAAGGAGATTACAATGGCTGGGTCACATGGAGAGAATGGACGAAAAAGAACCGTTAGGAAGATAGCATGGAAAACACCAGGATATAAGAAAAAGAGAGGAAGACCGAGGAAAAGATGGCGAGAGGCGGTACTGGAGGACCTGGAGGATAAGGGAATAGCGGACTGGAAGAGGAAGGCTACGGACAGGAAACAATGGAGAAATGTAACGAAGCTCTGGGCCTAAAAGGCCCGCAAAGAAGCTTATATATATATATATATATATATATATATACATATATAATAGAAAGTTAAAACTATAAATACTCTTTTCAATTCGGGGAAAATCTAACCCGGCATTTTAAAGAGATATCCAGTCATTGATAACGCCTTACCAAATTATATTGGGAAGATATCGATGACATGATAACGTGTCATCCGCACTCAAGGAGGGAACTCAGATGATGCGTATACACAACATACACAATGTGAATTTTAAAAGTTGCACAAAATCAAGAATTCGTATTTTAAATACAGTTACTTAAATATTTTCGAACCTATGGCAAACTAAAAGATGCATTTAACGAATATCACTTTGCGAAATCACAAAAATTATTAAACAATCAAGAAGAATTAATAGATTGCAAGGATTCTTTTGTTTGTTTTTACTACAGCGAACGAAGGGACAAAATTCTCTAAGCATATTGTTTTATAACATACGTTAACTTCTGAAACTGCTTTTTGTTTGGAAAGCAAACAGTTAATTTACATTAACATGATTTTGAAGAGATATTGTAGGAAAATGTGTTTTTTCGGTGAAAGCATACATCTGTATCACTTTGCATAGTGCCATACTTGGGTCTAGGTCGCCAGACTGCTAGCGAAGACGAATAAAGTATTACTGTGACCGTAAGACTAATGACCGTAATGAGTAATGACACACATAGCGAGAGAGACGCGGGTGGCGATGACTGGCGAGACACGTAAAAGGTGATCTGCCCATTTTATGAAAGAAATGATACAGGGTGCAGCGATTCAATAAATTGGAAGAGGAAGATGATATATCACTCAATGAAGAACCTTCTGTCGAATCCGGGTCGACAGAGAAGGAAGCTTCTGCAGAACTGAATTGCCGCGCTCGATGTGTTAGTCCACGTACGTATATATTGGTTTCTCCACTCCCAACGACGCTCGATCCAACGTTCTTCACCTACTGTGTGCGCCACATCCTATTTGGGTACATAAATAAATTCCTTTTGCATTAAATTTTAAGTATGTTTAGACTTATTGTTAGTCACAAAAGTCTACATGTGGGAATAAAATTGTTAGTAAAATATTGAATATGATGTATAGACATCACTTCTCAAATTTAGAAAGCAGACACCGTTCGGATAAAGTACTTCAAGGACGTGCGTGGGCGAGCGTGAAATCTAAGCATCTAAACACCATAAAAGTGGAAAGGAGATTGGGTGCGGGGTTAAGGCTGAAGAAGAAAGTGGAATCAAGATTAAAACCGCTTCCTCAGGTCGTGAAAGCTACAAATGAGCTCAAACGGGGTAAAGGTGTAAAAGCACTCCTGGACGCTTCCAGAGTAGCTGTCAACGAAGCGGGAATATACCTATTTATGACATCATAACTATATTCGAAACGGGCAGTATACACTAGTCGGTTATCGGAAGTCTGGCTAGTGACGCGACTGGCATTGCGCGCACGTTAGACAGCATCAAGTAAGTACAAAATATACGAGACGCATATTGAAATAATGGAAGCCATTGCATTGGGTAAAAAGGGTGACTACCGCGCAGAGTCCTGACCGACATCAATATTAGGCATCAATAAATATTATTATTCCATATTTCCGAGGTCTCTTTATGAGAGACTTCATGTCAAAGTCTCTACGAAAATTTTAATACGCGGTAGCCAATTGGGATTCCAGCAGAGGTCCTGGCACTCACTGGGTTGCATATTGTCTCGCACGTCTGGCTTGGTTGGTGCAGACCACGAGCTTTCTGCAAATTCCCATTCTCCGACTGATCTACAGCCATGGTACAATTATACACTCAGACTGATTAGCTAACACACCTATAAAACCATTCCAAACGTGACTGAGGGGAGAACACATTTTACATGGCAATGACCATCTCTGTCGGTTCTTACAAAATAATTGACATTTAAGAATACCTAAAGACTTCCATGCTGAAGAATTCTATTTCGCTCAAACGCAATAATCATACTTTAAAGGTGGAAATCCAGAAACATTCCAAATTAATTACATGCGGGAATATTCGATAGGAACCGAAAATATAAGTCCGACTTACCAGTGAAGATTATAAAAGTTTGCGCAATACGAATAGAGTGCAATATAACTACATCCGTGTATCACAACGCACGTCCATCGCACACGCTCTATAAATTTTCATCTTTGACTGGCACCATGAACAATATAATGTAAATATGCATGTAATATTCATCGAACCAATAGCGCTCTATGAATGGGACCATGATGAAAACAGGTTTGGAATGGATGCATATGGCTGTCGATCGTTTGAGATTTAAGCATAGAATTGAACAGCGAAAATTCTAACGCCCTTCTTAACCTTTGAGCATTGACATAAATTATTTTGGATACATGAAGATGAATATCAGCAGCATGCATTACTTATTCAAACCTTCAGTTTCTTTTCACCTATTTTCCGACGAAAACAAGCGACAACTTTAATGGCTAGAATGTAGTCGTCTGGATATTAAAGATTCACACGGATTTTGAACGCGGAAGAGATTGCGAATATAATAGCTAATATTTGTAATAATTGCGGTACCATCTATGTTAAAGGATATCAAAAAGAGTTTTTTAAGAAAATAAGTGAATGTAAAATATGTAGGTATCGGGCGTACTTATGTATGATAAAAGTAATAATTTATTGGGTTGATCCGTCTGTTGTATTAAACAAAAATGATTTGTTCATTACTGCGTTTTTGTAAAAAGTTTGGTTGTTATTTATGGAATATATATTTGAAAATCTATACAATGCTGGCTCATACAGAAAGAACAGGACATTTGAACCATGAAGTCTACAATGAATTAGAATAAATTACATTTAACTTAATATAAAAAATAATAAAAATAAAAGGCAGAAATATAAATAAAGTATGGTAATCAAGCAACATATATGTAGAAGATATTTATAAAGCATATCTATTGCAGTGTTCGTTTATGATATGCTTAAATGAAGGTAACGAGTTTTAATGAATATCTATATAGGAAGATATCTGATTGTAGTTGCAGGACATCACATAAATAGGTGATTTTATCATTAAATTGGTTCTGGGAAAAGGAAGAAAAGAAAGTTGGAGAGGGACGAGTGAAGAATTGTGACACCAGAAAGCTAAATAAAGATAAAATCTCCGAACAGTCGACTTCATTGTGAAGAAGTTTGTAAAGGAAATTGAGGCTGAAGAAGAAGCGTCTGAAGGAGAGGGATGGTACTAGGAAACGGGAAAGCAGCACGGAATGATCACAGCCCCTCGAAGGGTACACATCATCTACTTTGTACCACAGGAATTTGACAAATCACCGCTGCACAAGCTCCAAGATATATTTATGAGTTCGATAATGGGGTTACCAGATCAACATATTCTAACTTCGTCCTCAGCAACGTAAAGTATAGCGTATTCAATACTGTAATATTTGTAAAGGATCGACAGTTCCGAATCACGAATCCTAAAGTCTGCCTAGCCTGCTTTACCACGTTGTTAACATGAATATTGAAATTTAGCTCAGCATCAAATGTTACTCCCAAATCCCTAACGGTCTGAACTCTAGAAACAGTAACATCACCAACCATATATGTGTAGTTAGTGGGAGTGAGTCTTTTGGTATAAGTGAGTACTTTGTATTTACTAGGGTTCAGAGGTAGGCTGTTAATTGTACATTGTTGTCTATTGTCCAAGTCCATTTGCAACAATACACAATCGCTAGAATTGGTGATCGTACGATACAACTTCATGTCAAAAAGAAGCTTATCGGATATAATCTTGTCAACCAGATCATTAATGAAGATGATGAAAAGAAGTGGTCCCAGGTTTGAGCCCGGCGGAACTCCAGAGGTGGCTATATAAGGCGAAGAAGTCTATCCATTACAAAATTCACGTTGAGGTCTATTGCACAGATAAGAGGTCAAAAGAGCCCTTAGAGGTTCGCTAAGTCTAAAGTTTTTCAACTTAATTAGCAAAGTACCATAATCTCTGTCATACGCCTTGGCAAAGTCTGTATATATAGCGTCAACTTGAAGCCCAGCATCCAAAACATTAGCGACACTCTGTGTAAAGACAGTTAGGTTAGAAATAGTAGACCTCTTTTCCATAAAACCTTATTGATATGAAGAAACTGAGGGTCTGAATAGTGGGTTGATTTGTATCTATTTTGAAGTTGATTATATATTATTTATTATTATTTAGTATTTTGTTCTCTGTTTATATATGTATATCGTTTCTAAAACTAATCTATTTCTATATTTTTGTTCTTTATCTACAATTTTTATATTGTCATAATCAAAACTATGTCCCAAATCCCTAACATGTATTGCCAATCCACAAGAACGTTTTCCCACTCTACAATAACTTTTGTGTTGATTTATTCTTTGTTTCAACAGTTGTGATGTGTGTCCTATGTGTCTACCATCACAGTTTGCACAAGGTATTTTATATATAACATTATTTTGATTTAATGTTGGGGTTCTATCTTTAATTTTCGTAAATATATTGCCTAAAATTATTGAATTATACTTGGCTATGGCGATGTTAAGATATGGTTTAAAATATTTCAATATTTGCTGCCAGATTTCTCATGTAGGGGACCTTTTTAACTCTATCGTTATTATGAATATGTTCAACAGGACCATCAAAGCAGTTTGAATTGTAGATTAGTTTATTTAAAATATGTCTAGGATAACCATTATTCGTAAGTATATTATATAATTGATTTCAATTATTTTGTAAAAATGCTGTCATTGAAGTAAAATATTCTATTTTTCATTGCTATAATTGTGTTTTATTTCTGTGTGAGAGGATATTGTGAATGATAATTGATAAAACGTCCAGATGCAGGAAGCTTCTGGTACCAGTTTAAAATTAGTTTGTTGTTTGTATCTCTTATGACTTTAGTGTCAAGGAAAGGTATAGATCTGTCCGTTTCTCGTTCAATTGTAAATGGTAAATGTGAATCAAAAGAATTAAATATTTCCAACGTCTTTTCTATTTAATCAGTGAGTATCGCACAAACTACGTCATCTACAAATTTATATATAAACGGCAGTCTAAATGGTAACTTATCAATGACGTCAAATAAATAATTTAATGTGATTATAGCTAAGATTGGACTAATTGGAGATCCCATTGGAATGCCGAATCCCTGTTTATAAAATTGATCCTCAAAAGTGAAATAGCAGTTGTGAAAAATGAAATTAATTAACTGTAAGAAATTTGATTTTGAAATATTACAATGAGGCTTAAATCTCAATGTTTGTCTAAAATTTTAATTATAAGTGTTAAGGGTATATTTGTAAATAATTACATCCAATCAAATTTTTTGACCTCAACAACATTAACAAATGAAAACGTATCTTTGATGTTATATTCTGTTCTATGTGCTAAACTATTAGTAAGGATGTTGGCAAGATATTTTGATAAATTATAAGTGGCCGAATCTATTGAACTGAGAGTGGGGTACAATGGAATACCCTCTTTATGTATTTTAGGTAAACAATGAAATTTGGCTGAAATTCAATTGTATGTGATTAGTTTTTTAGCTGTTTCCTTAGATATTTCGCTGGTATTCTTTAATTTCTTAATTAATTCGTTGTGCATGTTCTAAATTTTTTAAGTTGGGTCTCTGATCAAAAGTGTATATGTGTTTCTGTCATTTAATAACTCTTTAGTTTATATATATATGATAAGTAGATTCTTGACTGATGAGACATGTGCAAGAAATATTCTTTGAGTAAACAGTCAATATATACTTTAATTAAAGGTCCAGGTATAAAACATGCGACAGACGTTTCGAAGTTATGTTCTCCTCATTCCTAATGTCGGTTAATTCCGATGACATAAGAGAAATCCCATTGTCATACACGTCACCGTTCCAATTTCCCAATGGAAGAATTAAAATTTTAAAATATTCATAACAATAAAATTCTTTTAAAATCATTTTAAAAATTAAATTTGTCCAAAATTAAAACCCCGTTCGACTGGAAGATTTGGGTGGCTATGTCTCTTCATTCAACTTATCGTAGTTGTCAATGTAACCATGTGGAAATACGCCGTTCCTCGTTATGAGCCTGAACTATTCATCGTCGAAATATGCCCGACCCTGCCTAAATTTCGGCGAGATTTTCGGCCAGCGCCTCGATAGAGGACGCTACAAATCTGAACGAGTCCACAAACCTCATTTTGTATTTAGTGCTCGGGGTAAACTAGCCTTATCGACACACTGATGCACTTCGATCTTCTTGGTGAAGCTAATATATTTTTCCTTGTTAAGTGGGATAACCCGCCAGTGGAACTATTGGAAGATGACTGTCATATCTATTTAAATGAAGGAAGAAAATCGGAATGAATTTGGGGATTTTGTCTTTTCTTGACTCAACATTCAATTACTTTTCGCATATATTAAATTTTTCAGCTTCGGCGTATGCTCTCTGTTCGCCATTGGTAAGACGGTTCAGACGTTTCAGAAATTTCGTGTGTTCATTATATGGATATTCTATTTTTTTATTTATTCGTTATTTCGCTCTCTCAAGTATCTTAAAAGTAATTTTCTATTTGTTCATTATGTAGTTGTTTGATGTCATCTCTCAAGAGTTGCACGAAAAGATTGGAGCAATACAGTCTGGCGTATGTTACAAATTTGTTATGATACTCATTATACGAACATTATGTAATAGGCAACACTTTATCCGTGATGGACGTGCGTTCTACTTGTGTATGCCCTTTGTGGTTCGGGTTCACATGATTGTAAGAATTTTAGCATGCACTCAAAGACTCTTATCGTGGTTTACGAATCTCGGTATATTTGCTGATATATTTCACCCATAATTTTTTGTTTCACATATGTCGGTGACACCAAGTTCGCTATGTCTTCCTAAGACGGTGAAGCAATTAAGACATCTGTCGCAGAAATAATTTCTGTTTCTGATGAGATAAGGATACTAAACGTGATAGATCCGTTATTGTAACAGTGAGATTCAAGAATCTCACTGTTATGATCCACTAACAACAGATTGGTGTCCGTGTTTTCGTCTCTGTATTGGAGTTGAGCCCGTACAAATTTATAGAAATTGTTCTAGGCCTCAATGCGGTTAACATCTTTCAATTTCGCCGGAAACTCGACTCCTCGTAAGCTTAAAACAGTTGAGTAATGCGCGTAATTGGCCGTCTTAAATTTATGTTTCTATGCTGGACGAATGGTGCCAATAATACACTAAGCCATTTAGGCTTCGTCGTGATTCTGGATGTTACTATACGCTTTTCGTCCTTTATTTCTTTCGGGAGATCGATATATAGCGACGCTCCAAATGGTTTATAGGACTTAATGTTCATCTGTAGATGCAACATGGAACCCAGCGTCCATATCAAATCTGGTAATTTAATTATATATTTGTTGAACGAAACATTAATTTTTTTAGTAGTTTAAGGGGGCATCACAGTTACTTGTCACTTCCATATAATAATGTTTTAAAGTTCTGCTCAAGGTGTAATATGACTGTAAGGCCTCTGGAATTCCAACGGTTACCGAGAGTGTGTAAACCTTAGGTAAGAAGCTAGCGTAAACGAAATTAATTTAATCGATACACATCAAGTCACATCTAAAGTGCTGTTCAACGTCATTCTCTCAACCCAATTAATTTTGTTATTTCTTTTGTGTTAGTTTTAAATATAGATTTCAAGTAATTTTGCTGGTCGCTTCATGACGAATAAAGATCCAGAACGTAGACCTCGTATCACCTACTAGAGAAGCTGGGCGGTCTCTCAGTGTCCAGATACTTAGATGTGATCCAGTTCTATAATTGGAGAGTGGAGCCTTGTTACTAATTTGTTGAACTATTATCTCCACCGTTTTCGTTGGACTGGCACGGCCTGGTTCTCTATCTTTATCACCAACGAGGTGAATGATTCGAACCGTAACGATGAACTTGCGTATCGGCCACGTTTCTGACTTTTCCGTTTATTATTTTGATTTAACTAAAAGTTTTTGAAATCAGTAACAACAATTTTGGCGCCTAACGTAGGGCCAATTTGTTTTCTTTTCTTGTTACGACCAATTTATTTCTTTTTTCTTCTTTTTCCATTTAGCATCCCTTGTCGCATGTTGCCACGCGATGTTTCCGGGAATTACCACTACATTCTAGCTTCTTTGCGTACCTGTTTAGATTTATCACATTCTTCGATATTCCTTTAACTGACTTTGACTTAAGACTAGTCATGCACTTTAAAGTGGAACTAAACCGACTTGTGAAAGATGAGCTTAACCATGAGTAAAGAATTAGAGGAATTTCGGAAACTTCGTCGGTTGAAAATATGAGATCAACGTTACGACACTCGCTTCGGTTAGCGGAGAGCCTGTCGTATACTGTTCCGACATACCCTTTCAGATTTGCGTTGGATTCCGCCGCGGTTAGCGCGAAAATTACGACCATAAAAGGGGTAATTAGCGCTTTTGCGGATTCGCGTACGTCTCTCACTTTTCACAAAACTTCGACAATGATCGCACATATGTACATGCGGGCATGCGAATAAAATGTTATCGTTTTGCGAAGAGCAAAATTTCGCACGTCCGAAACTTTTAGTTGAAGTAGTACAATTGTCGTCACGGCTTGTCTCACTCGCAAAATCGCTTATGGGAGGGTATGTTTCGACCCTAGATGCCACTCTTTTGGAAGTTTTAACCGCGTCCAACACCGTAGAGGAGATTTCTTCGTCGGATAAGAAATTAGGAGTGCTCGCGTCAGCTGTTCGAGATATGTCACTGTCAAAACCGGTCCTAGTCTCGTGCTGGAGTATAAAATTATCAGGTAGCGGTAAAGATCAATCTTTAGGTGCATTCTTAGAGCGTGTCGAAGAGTTCGAAGTTCTAAGAGTCGCGGGCAATTATTTACCGGCAAACCGTTAATCTGGTATCGAGCCAACCGCGATACGTTTTCAAATTGGCATGAGCTCGTGTCCGGTTTACCATAGAATTTCAGACTCCCGACTATGACGATAGGTTTTTCGAAGAGATTAAGCGCCGAACGCAAGGTTGGCAGGGGACACTCGGTATTTACGTTTTGATAATGAAGATGATATTCCCGTGTTTCTCGGTCGCGTTTCCGGAAGTCACGAAGGTGAAAATCCTTCTGAAGAATATGTTACCCTTTTACCAAATTCAATTAGAGCTCGTCGGAATTCATTCCGTAGAGCAATTGCCGAAGTATTGTCGGCAGTTAAAAGCTTCTAAAGCTTCTGTAGAGTTTTACGTTCTGTCTCCTTTACGTTTGCGAGTTATGGAACCGGATTTGGCGTGTGTCGATATCGCCCCCAAATCCGTGTGATACGGTACGTCCGGTTATTCGTCCCTCGACCTCCTTGTCCGCACCGCTCCGCCTGAGTCCGCGATGAGTTGCTGGAATTGAGGTCAGACTGGTCACTGTACGTCCTCGAAAGATACATTGCTACCGTTGCGGAAGACCAAACGTCACCGTTGCTACATGTCCAAATTGTCGTGATCGTCACCTTCCCCTCTTTCGGTCAATTTCGGCGATATCTCACCGTTTCCATTTTCGATCAGACATTCTTGGAGTTACTTGATCCAGGTGCATCTCGTACTATTGTAGGAAATCTCGGCTGGAATTTATTCAAGAATCGTGGAATACCGGTGAAGCGAAACCAGTGTTCTTCTTTCTGCACTGTTGCGAACGGATCCAATCTCGGTGCTTGTTCGGTTATGGGATAAGGAAAAAAATTAGACATTTTAGTTGTGCCAGATTTGCCTCATTCGTTAATTCTCCGGGCCGATTTCTGGAAGATTATGAGGATCATTCGTGATCTTCGTCGAGGGGAATGGATTTTTCTACCGGGATCTCAGTTAGTTGACGCCATCTCTCGTCAGAATCAGCTAACTCCAGAACAGACAACTTAGTTGCAATCTTTCATCGATTCGTCTTTTCCCGAGGAAGGTAGCGACACTTACGGATGTACTTTTCTCGTTGAGCATCGGATAATCACTTCTAGCTCTCCGATAAAGCAGCGGTCCTATTTCGCCCGCTAGGCAGAAAATCTTCGATGAGGATTTAGAGAAACGCTAGCTCTCGGTGTAGTGGAGAAGCTAATAGCGCGTGGTCGTCCCTACTTTGTTAGTTCCGGAGAAAGATAAGAGTTATCGATTTTGTGTCGACTTCCACAAATTAAACCAAGTCATGGAAAGAGAGACCTACCCTTTACCCTACGTTTCGTCCACCCTTGGTAAACTCAAAGACGCGAAATATCTTACGTTCTTTGATATTAAATCCGCATACTGGCAAATTCCGGTAGCCGAATCATTTCGTCAGTATACCGCCTTCACGTCATACGCCGTCTTCCGTCATACGCCGATGGGTATTCACAACGTACCGACGACTTGGCAGAGATTCATCGACCAAGCTATTGACGCTGATTTGGAACCTGGAGTGTTCGTTTATCTCGACGACATCATTATCGTTACCCAGACTTTCGAACAGCATTTGGAAACCTTGCATGAAGTGATTTCCAGCCTTCAGAAGGCCCGGTTTTAAGCCGAACAAATGTCAATTTTGTCAAAAAGAATTGCGATACCTAGGATATATGGCAAAGGGTGATGGATTGTTTGTTGATAAAAAAAAGGCTAAAACTATTTTGGAGATCTAGACTCCACGTAAAGTGTGGGATATTAGATGCCTCGTAGGAATGTCCTCTTGGTACCGCGGTTTTGTGCCCTTACGAACCTTTAACGTAAAAACCAGAAATTTTGTTGGGATGAGTCTTGCGTGATTTCGAGTACGCAGATGTTTTTGAAATAAGTGTTCTTCGATCCTTCCATTATCTGGAGTTGCCCAAAAGCGAGAGGAATAGGGAGAGGGTGGTCACTGGGTTCAAATATTTGCTACCTGAGACTTCTTCCTCTGAAAGAAATTCTGCCACATCTCGAAGAAGAATCTTGAGAGCCTTTGCGTCCGGGAGAGTGAAGGAGTGAAACAAATAACCCAATATGGTCATAGCATTTACCAATGTGCGGTAATCGTCAGAAGTGATCGGTTGAATCCTTGTGCTAATGTTGACGTTAACAACTTTGGCGATACGGATTCCTCGCTGAAGGATTTCTGTTCGCATTTTTCATTTTGGAGTTGAAGCGTTTGAAGCTATTACCGCCAGGTGGCACTAGCACATTTTCAACTCATTCGATCATCTGGTGTTTGCAGAAGGTGCTTACAAATTTTTGTCGCGCGGAAAACTACGTTTCTTCGTAACGGTAAAGCCAGCGGCTTGACTCTTCCACATCACCTAACGATAATCCGGTTGTACACGGTCGCTAGTGCAATCATTAACTCACATGCACAACTGAATAGAAAATCAGTACGTAACTTGCGAAACGAATTGATAAAACGACTCATAAAGCGAACACGTCTTATCGCTACGAATGCTTACCAACCTCCGTGGGGAGCGCACAAACGACCTCTTTTTTATATGTAGGAATCATCGATAACCAATTACAATCTCTTCATAAATACTGTGCTGCGATTGGTGCTCTCTGAATTGTATAAAAGACGGCTCATCCGCAAATTCCCCACACGTTGGGGGACATGGAACATGGGGCAGACTACACGAATCTACTCTGCAACGAACGCTTCACAAACGAGCGGAATACCAAAAGAAGTTATCCCACATGTGATTTATAAAATGACTTTTCACCTACGCATATTATCTAAATTTGTATAAAATTGGTAAATATAAACAATAGCTTCTAAATTAATAATAGATACTATAAAAATTGTTAGAATAGTTTAAAAACAGAAAATTACTTAGATTTAGAAAAAGCAGTCAGTAATGAAAACAATCTACGTGAGATATTAGATATTAAGTTTGAAAATTATGTTATCGATGTAGAAATTTGTGATCATATGAAGGAAGATAGTATATGATATGTATTGCTGCATAAATACTTGTGGCACACAATTGTAAAAGAAATTTCATAATAATTTTCAGTGTCGGTGTACATGTCACTCATGTGTACTTTTCGAATTCTATCTATTGGATAATTTGCTCAATATGTAAACCAAGAAAGCGCGCTAAACTTTTAACAAGTTGTGAAATTAGCTTGGCTTATCATTTTTGTCTATTTCTACCAACTGAACAGTGGCAGCAATATTAAAAAGTTAAATTTTATTGGGTTTTATATAACGCATGCATAAGAAATACGTAAAGTTAAACTGATCTCAACTTTACGTATTTCTCAGGTTCATACATAATAAGCACATATATAAGACATAAGAATTGTTAGGGCCACTATGAACGTGTGCATTAATTTTCTAGACTTTATACGCATGTAATATGTTTCTAATATTTTAACGTATTATATGCATTGTAGACAAGCATTAAGAATATTTTTATTATTTATATATATTTTAATTTATAGAAAAATTTCTATAAACATAAATGAGCATACGACTATAGATATGTTTGTTTATTCAAAATCCAACCAAAATCGACTTTTCGGTTACTTGTTATTGCCACAATGTGTGTGGTTGTTGTGTTCTCATACAGAAATGACGTAGTCCTCCAATTATCTAATTTTGTAAAATTTTAGTAGAAGTTAGGAATCTACAATTGTTAAGTCGATATAAGTATATAAAGTACTAAGGAAAGTAAATTACAATGGGACTGTTATGTGCTTTTGGCGACTCAGGAATCCAGAGGATTGTTGGAAAACTTTTTACATCAATAAAGCAGATTTTATGGGTAATACATAAGATGGGTATGTCGAGGGTGTTTATCCAATGCAATGATAATTACATGGTAGCCAGCACAAATTATAGAAATATGTGTCCAGACAGAAGACAGCCACTTCGCACTTTTGTATATAATACATAACCAAATTTAGGATTGGTTATTTTTAGAAAAAAATAGAATATCTAATTAAATTGTACATTCCATTTAAAATTTTGAATTTACATCTCAAATAGTATTTCTTTCAAAGCAAGATTAAGAGCAGGGTTTCTTACCGCAAAGTTTAAAGTTCAAAAATAGGAACTAACAAATAAGAATTTAAACCCCTGAGATAAATATAAAGAAAGTGGCATCAGAAACGGAAATAATAAGTACATAATTGTATTTATCAATTAAAAATTTTTAAAAGTCTCAAACTTTTAAAGTTTAGATAAGCAATTTAGGCAAAATCACAGTACATAGCATGTACACAAATATTATTTAAGTCTCTGATATGGGAAGAGTCCTGACATACTTTCATTTTCTTGATGGTGTACAATTTTGAGAGTATGTTACCCATGGAGAAATGTGCCCAAAATTAAAACTGACTCTTGCAACAGTTAATATAATCAATCAACCCGTAGTTTATTTGTTCTTTTGTCAACAAAAGCAAGTTTTATGAAGGTTCAATTATAGTGCTGTCTAAAGATGATGGAAGGTCACTGATCGAAAACGTGGCCAACTACTGAATAAAGTGGTATTTTTTCATGAAAAACAAATTTTTCTTAAGAAATCCGTGGATACTTAATTGTCAAACCAATGATTGATATGGTTATTTGTGAAGTTCCTCGGAAAAAGAAAATTGGTTTATTCTATCAACACTATGAATAGATGTATTATCGTTAAATTTGCTGAAAGTCTACTTTCTTACCATATGTATGTACACTTATATTTAACTTCTGCTTAACTTCAAAGTACTCAAGTTTCGAGAACATATCGTGCAAGATAAACAATAAACTCGAACCATAAGTCTCGTGTATTAATACTATGAGCACAGCATCGAACCAGTTTGATGCTACTCGAGACATTGTTGACATTTAATAATATGAACTGACGAAAAACAAACTAAACGCAAGTTTCCCGTGAAAGCGTGTTTAAATTTACCCTAAACTTGAAACTATTTCGTACATACAGGAAATACAATAGAGCACAAAGGGAAATATACTAAATTTATGGGAATAATAATTTGTTCCTTTGCATAACTTTCGCTTCGCTTGTATTATGAGAATACCCTTCAACGGGAGAATTGAAAATGTTTTAATGGATTTCGGTTCTGAGAATATTCGTCGTCCGTCAATTTCGATGGCTTTAGGCCGGCTTTTCAATCGTCAGTGGAACATTTGTG
Source organism: Chrysina gloriosa (assembly GCA_038088585.1). Lineage (NCBI taxonomy): Eukaryota > Metazoa > Arthropoda > Insecta > Coleoptera > Scarabaeidae > Chrysina > Chrysina gloriosa. Next base: position 28,929,839 of record CM076089.1, read on the forward strand.
GCGTTATTCTTATTTAAGTTCACAGCTGCGCGAAAGTTCTTGGATGGCTTATCAAAGGATAAAGAAATAATGCCCAAAGAAGGTTGATGGCCCCGGTAATTCGATTGAATGTAGGCTGTCCGCCTTTAACTTCATTTTAGCATTAAACCTTTCCTAACGAGGAAAGCGTAGACATTATAATTACAATCGAAATGAGTATTGTAAAGAAACTGTAAACGAGAGATCTGTATGGAGGAACGTGAAAGACATTCGTCTACAGTTTATAATGTGATGCTGATCACAGTAAAAGATGCAATTACATTTTTTTCGGTTTTCCTTTTTATACCGTGTAAAATAAAACTAAACATTAAACTTAAATTTTGAGTAATTTGAGTTTTGTAAACTTTGATATAAAGAAATTATGTTTTAGAATTTCATAGAAGAACACATTAGACTAGTAGTAAAACGTTAACTAGTTTGTATACAATTTCAACGCACAAGTAACAAAATGGTCAAACCCGCTCTATCTACATCACTGAATATCTCTATTCGGTTGCCATGATAACGTATACCGAACACCAAATTTGATGTGCTCTCGTTTGTGCCTTTTCTATATATATAAAATACAAAAAATGTTTCTATGTCCGTTATAGACTTCGAAACTATCCAACCGATGTGCCCCAAACCGGTTTCATTAGAAAGGCAATAACGCGAGAATGACTTTGGACCACTAAAAAATGCATTCGGTCCATTCATGAAGTGGATTTTCGACTTTTCCCATACAATAATTTTTCCGAATACAGACTGTCAACACAAAAACATTGACCTGTCACTGTCATCAGAAAGTTTTATCATTTGTGGTTATCGCGTCGACCATGTCAAATAATCGAATTAGAAAATATAAAAAATCTTATAGACAGTAAAAACGAGTAATTTTGGCTCCGAAGAATGATGACGTCAACAAAATATATCATCAAATTTAATTCAAGTTACCCGGTGAAGTTGTCACGTACAAATCAATTGACACAGTTATAGATGAGGAACAAGCTGTCAACTTTCTAATAGAGTTTCTTAACTCTTTGGAACCATCTGGAATGCCACCACATATCTTAACTTTAAAAGTTGGTTCATCGTTGATGCTCATTCGCAACTTATTGTTAGACCCACGGAAATTGTGCAACGGAACAAGATGGTAAGTGTTGCTGGTTTGAATTATATATTGCTTGCTCCAGAGTTGGAACGTCGAAAAATCTTTATGTTTACACATCTACCGAAAAAACTCAAAACACGACGGGTATCTGCTAGTAGTTAATATAATTGCATTCAAATTTTGAATTGTTTTGGTGTCCTTATAAAAGATATTGCCCTAGAATAATGTATCTATTCATTCATTCTATTTTTCTAATATGTTGCGCATAGTAAGGGAAATAAGAGAAATTCGCATCTCGACAAATAGTGTGGGGATATTTGGATAAACAACGGGAGTCGCCGTGTACATTTTGTAACTACCATACCAATTTTGGCAAGCTCCTAGATAATTTAGGTTTATTAAATTTTAAACCAGTTTTACCAGTGAATTATTGCACCACACTAATTATTTTTCTCTTTGTCGTAGAATAATTTTGATAGATCGGAATCTTCTGTAGTTCCATATGAAATTTTATAACGGATTAATCTTTTTCGGTTAACCTGTATGACGCATATCCTATAAAAGTCAGGTATTTGCTATCTGATATATTTCCTAAAACAACACACCTGAAAAACTATATTTAATTTATAATTTCATTAATTTACTTAGTACATTAGTTGATCACACAAATTTCTTCTAGAAAGTTTCCATTTCCTCAGCAATTTGGATGTAAAAGATACCAGTATCATAAAAGAAATTCATCGGCAGCTTTGAAATTTTTATCTCCTTGACAACTGTTCTGAAGCGTAAAGGAGACATTTTGCGTAATACGTACTGGCGACGAATGGTGACTTACAAAAAAAGTAATCGAAAATGATATATAAAATCATAATTTTACCGTATGGTTAGAAAATGTAATGAGGATACTGCGCCGCGCCGCCTATATACATAAATCCAAATCACGTACCTGCTAGAGAAGGAAAATTGAAAATCGTGCTCCATCCTTCATTACTAAATTCATTCTAATGCCTACAGTAAAAAAAGGCAGAATTCGTCTCATCCTGTATGCAAAGGCAAAATTATATTCCCTAGAGTTCCGCTTGACAAATTGCAGAATCAAACGTAATCGGATATATTTCTCGAAGGTAGTTTGAAGGAATTGGCAATATTAATACGTACTCGTGTTTGTATGTGACTCGAGATATTTCCCATTCAAATGGAAAGCGAAAAATTCGTTTGTTTATCTGATTATATCACGTTTTCAAAAAAAAATCAATTATTTACGGTAGGAGTACATAAGCTACTTTGTGCATCTCGTCACAAATCTATTAAATATGCGTGAAATGGTACATTATGATGTCTCAAACTATGACGTTGAAGTAGGACAATTATGAGCGGCGACTTTTGTACTAATGATTTTTATTAGGCAACAAATACATACAATCTATTCACAGGACAAAAGAATTACAATTAATGCAACCCAACCCACAAACTAGCAGAAGCTGAATTAATATAAGAGCAGAATACTTACAATATATATATATATACCAGATGTACAAGTATGAACTGCGGATTTTTGGTGCTTTATTCAAAGTATGTTCCATCGTTTATTATACATTTCTCCCCATCTTTCGGACAATTTGTGAATGCCACGCCAGTAAAAATCTTCCCTTTTTCTGCGAAAAATTCATCGAGCCATAACGTTTAGTATTAATCGTTTTCCCTGGTCTTAACAGCTCATAATAGACCACGTCCCTCTGTTCTCACCAAACACAGAGCACTTGCACCTTTCCATTTGCTTGTCATTCAACTCATGTGGTACCTATCCATCGGTCTTCTGAATCTTGCCCATCTCTCGTAGCCGATTGGAAACAGCTTTCTGATTAACGCCCAATTACTCGGAAAGTTGTTTTTGTGTTTTCGAATCGTCTTGGTCCAACAATGCTTGTAATTCCTTATCTTCGTAGTTTCTTGGCGGTTTTCCACCTTCCTTGTCTGCAACATTGAAGTCACTACTTTTGAAAAGTCGAAACCATCGTTCACACGTATCTTGCGATGGAGCATGTTCACCATAAGCTTCTCGAACTAATCGGTATTATTCAGCAGCAGTTTTCTGTCTTCATTCTTCAATGAACACAACAAATTAATGCTGTCCGCGAGTGCTCTTTGTTCAGTGTAAATTTCGACATATTGAACACAACAACACAACACTATGCACACACTTTTTCAATTTATCACTCGTGCGCGGTTGACACTTGTTGATGACACGACAAAATGGCGCAGTCTCAAATATTTATGGCACAAACTGCATTGGTGCGTCATTTATTGTCTGAAATCCGCATTTCATACTTGTACACGTGTGATCCGATATAAGCTTTGAGGATAAGCTCCTATGTTTTTTTCCTTTTTTACAGCTTCCAATGCGGAGCTTAGATTTTGTTTGTTTTCTTGTATTAACTGGAAAAAAGATAATGAATTGATGAATTAAGGTAAATACTATTTGGGTTTGTACGCAAGTCTAACAATATTAACAAAAAATCAAATTACGAACGAATGGGTTCCTATATATTACAGCCGACTAACAAATTATACGCCAAGATATGGCTCTCCTTGCGCAGTAGCGATCGATTTTGCCCTTAGGAACGGTCGCCAAACTATATGTATGTATACATATATTGTGGCAATTATCGTATATATGCAATGTAATTATATATTTACCTATTAGTGATGGGAAAACCGGTTCTTAAAAAAAAACAGTTCCAACCGTTCTCGTTATTTTGAAATAACGGTTCCAATATAACAGGTCATCGTTGTTTCGTACTCGACAGTTCTATTTGATAACGCATAAAATCAATAAAATATGTCACGCGTACATCGCCTTTGTCGGCCTTTGCTGGATTTGATATATAGTTTGTTTTTCCCTGACGCGACGTTATACTGTCCCATCACTAGTTCTAACATCTTGGTGAATCCCCGAGTTATATGAATGTGTATTGATGATGTAACTGTATCCTAAGTACATTAAGTTTTTCGTTAGAAGTTCCTATACAGTTGTCTTTTCTTACGATTCAACGCTAGTTTACACACATGGTGTAAAATAAATATAACAAAAACATTTAAGTCCGTTTTCATTGTGGACACATCCGTTTGCTACAATTCGTAGCTGATCCATCGAAAAACAGCTTTATAGTTAGGAAATAGGAACAATCATCAAGTAATCACAATTCATTCATCCGGAAGTTTCCCAGGCAAAATAATCATCATGGAGAAATATTTAATAGGAAAGAAAGCGATGATGTGGAATTTATTCTTCAACCGCGTACCCTGGAGACCGTTCTTTGCCCAGCGAGATAACAGTTGCAACCGTTCTGGATCGAGAACGGTTCTAAAATAACAGATAGTTCAATAACGACCCATCACTATTACCTATAAACACTTGGTAATAAGCAAATATTTATTGAAAATTTATGAAAAACTTCTAATAATAAAGACTCATTTTATTATACTTCCGCAAAATATGTCTTAACGCTACTCCCAATAATTGTTATTTAAGATTTAATTTAATTTACTTACTTGCTCGTACTTCCATGTATGGTATATACGTAAGTATATATACCCGTATATATATATATATATATATACATGTATATTAGACACGATTCATACTTGAGACAAGATCAAGAACTCTACTATCTAAAATTTGTTGTTTGATTAATAGGTTTTATTTTTAACCAATCCCGATAATTAAATTGTTCGTTAGTTCTACATTCTTTCAAATAAATCTTTATTTTATCTTCGAAAATTTAATTTTTAGTTTTCTAAATCATTTCTTTATTGCGATGTAAAATTTTCTGTCGTCTATTAATTGGTGCAAAATTGATTAGTTGTGAACAATAGATGGAATTATCCTTTCTGTTACCGGTTTACTCGAAAATCTAGTAAACCGGTCGGACCTATCCTGATGAGCATTCCTTGTTGATTATTGGTAGTTAGACATTATGTGAACATATATCAATGATCTACCAAAACATATTAAGGTCGGTGGGGTAAATTTATATGCAGATGACACGTCCATCTTAGTCTTCTGTAAAGATCACAGAAGGATGGCAGAAAATGCGCAAACGGCGTTGATGGAGGCCGGGGATGGTTCGCTAGCAATCATCTCAAGCTTAATACTAATAAAACAGCCAACTTATGTTTAACAACAAAAAATATGCCAAATCTGCAAACAAAAAGTTTTTGGGTCTGCATATAGACAACAATTTTAGCTGAGTTTCCCATGTGCAAAACTTATTGACCAATTTTTCTTCGGCACTGTACGTCATCAGAAGGGTAAGGCAATCTTGTTGTGGGGAATGTCTGGTGAGGCGTACCGTGTATTCCTTAAACAGAAGGAAGCACTCAGAATTATTACCAAGGTAGGATACAGGGCTAGTTGCAGAAATTTGTTCCGGGAATGCAAAATATTTACGCTGCCATCCATATATATCTATATACTTGCCTGCAGTACGTTTATGATAACATGAACTCCTTTCCGGTGCACTCACAGAACCACAGCTATCAAACACGCCGAAGAAATGACCTAGTCCTTCCCAAAACAAGAATGAATACAACAAGAACATCTACGAACTATATGGCGCTAAAATTATATAACCACTTACCGTCAAGTGTCAAACTAAAACCAAAAAGGCAGTTCCAGATTGAAATTAAAGATATATTTATTGAGCATGTCTTTTACAGACTTGACGAATATCTGGAGACTGATATTAGATAACACGGGTATATATGGCAGATTTATTATTATTAGTTTATTAATTTGTTTATTAGTTTTAATTTATTATTAATTTATTATTAATTTATTATTAAATTATATGTATTGTTATGTACACTTACATTGACGAGTTTCTACCCAATAGCAGGATGGAACAAATAAATCTATCTATCTATCTATCTATCTATGTAACTGAGAACTCTAAGCAGAGATATAATTGTTTGTTGTCTCATTTTCAGTCACATTGTCGGTCGTTCGCACTACCAAGGGAACGCTGGCAACCCGCACTTCTAGATTTCAAAGAAACTACACAGATTAATACAGTACGTTGGTATAAGAACAACACCATTTTCGTTTTCTGCGGATTCCCACGATTTCGGAGTACAGCCCTTCTAAAAATTTGAATGATTTCTAAATTTTTGAAAATATATAGGGAAACTATAACAGATTTCTTCCTTTCTGTAGAATATAATTTGAATTATTTTTGATTAAAATTAATAACGCGGAACCGGGTACCCCATACACCTTATTCCTTTAAGAAAATACTTTTCACAAAGAAAGTATATTACATAGTCTCAAGGACGCGCAAATTAATTTCGGAAAAATTTAAAAACGAAACCGGGTATTCCATACCCCTATTTCTTTTAAAATTTTCTATTTCTATTTATCACAAATGAAGTTGGTTTTATGCAGAAAGCGATGCTGTATAGCAAGTTTAGAGAGTTATAATAATAACAAAAATATAAGGAACCAATAATGAAGCTTTACTTTTGACTGATTATCGTTATAAATACCTATATATTTATCTAAAAATTATTTATTATTTCGATAACGGTTTAAAGAAACACTATAATATAATGTGATTGAAATGGATTAATTATAAGTGCTTACTGTAGACACCAATATACTAAAAATACATTTTTCCTGTCACGTATACTGTAAATAATAATAATTATTGAACTGAATTATCGCTTGAAATATTAATTATTTCTGTAACATTTCCAAAAATATAGTCTGATGGGTATATCGATGTATATATCGTTAAAACAAAAGTACAAGTATTCTATCACGTATACCATTACCGTAATACACATATAAGGTTTCCAGTGATATATCAGAAGCATCTTTTGTGCAACCTAAATTTACAGTTTAGCATAATGGCAGCGATTAATATAGCTATGTGTTGAACATGTTACTTGCAACGTTTTAAAAAGCCAACAACAAAGGATGTGATTGTAATCCCCCAACAAGAAAATATGTTCTAATGAATAAACCTCGTAGAGTAAAAAGCACTTCACTATATTTAACAACAAGTGTAACAATAATTTTTGTAATTCCAATGAAAACTTACCCAGAAAGGGTGTTTATGACTGGTTTTTATAATATTGGTCACAGAATAGACAGAAGCGACAAGGCGTGTCGGCAGTTTTGATGTTCATGTGGTCGATTTGAATGTCCTCGAAATAGCTCAGAAGTTAGCTAACGCCATTTTGAAAATACGAAAGGTGCACATGTGTTCGTATTAATTGAAAAATATTAGAGTTTGGGATATGTAAAAAGAATAGTATTTGCTAAAACGTTAAATCAGTGATACACAACAATAACCGTATATTTTAATTTTAATATGCACACACCATCCCAGAATAATAACATTAGCGAAGCTAGCCAAATATAACACGTTCGTCGTATTTAAAACATGGCCATGCGCATACAGAATTTACCACAAGATTTTCTAACTTTGTCGCTTCTGTCTATTCTGTGTATTGGTAGTTTCGATTGCAGTTTTCTTGGAAGTCAGTATTGTATAATCAAGGCTATTAGTATTTATTCAGTTGTCATCTGTGTAATACAGGGGTCAATGTAAATTGAGTCCCAAGTTTCTTAATTACCTCTTCACCCAGGTAAGTTGCGTCCCATACCTTTTTGGAGAACTACGTAAATTGAGTCCCTGAATCACTCCTAACTGCATTTTAATGACAGGGTGCAATTACAGGTAGTTATATAGTTAATATTTCTACCATGTCCAATTTATAATTTAGCAATATAGTAGTAGTAGTAGAGGCTACAGGTTTGTAAATTTTAGTTTATAAATTCAGTAACCAAATATATTAGTGACATTAGACAAATGACATGGGAATTATAAAAGGCGACAAGGGCAGAAGCATTCTAGTACTACAAGGATTTAAATTTCGTTTCCATAAATCTTTGGCGAATGAAATTGAACGTTGGACGTGTTGTAAGCGTACGTGCAAATCGTTTTTGAAAGTGGGTATAAATCAAGAAGTTTTGGAAAGTCCTTCTCCTCACAACCATGAAAAACTGGAAGACAACCAACTACAACGTCAGAAGCTGAGTAATAACTTAAAGCGTAAAGCCGTCGACGATATTTGTGCAAGACCTGCCAAACTAATTCACTTGGGCCTGAAAGAGAGTGATATCGAGTCACTTACACGTACGGATATATTGTTAATCAAGAGGAACCTGTAAAACGTCCGGCAATCGAACCATGTGCATCCAAAATCCATTAAAGAATATGGATATCAAAACCAATGCCAATGAAAATTAACATACTTTAACAGTCCACACCCCAATATTTTTACATTTATTGAGGTCTTAGAAGGAATACAAATTGAGACGTACATTCCGCTTAGGAGTAAGTCGAGCAAGAAATCCAGAAGTATCATTGAAAAAGAGATCTGCTTGCGAGAAGCAATGACTTGTTTACGTAACAAACAAATTACTTTATATCAGTTTCTGAAAAAATTATCATTTAAATATCTTCCAATAGACATAAGGTAATTTCAGTAAAAATTACAAGTTTATTTCATAATTTAGTAATAGGTATGTATTATAATATTTCAATACACATGTTTCCATAACAATTCTTACTCTCTGTTTGTGTATACATATGTTGTATAGTAGTAATCTGAAAATAAACTGGTTTCCACTTTTAAATATTTTTTTATTAATATCAAAAGATAGCGTTCTACCACACAAACTTATAGAATCTGGTTATAGTACAGATAATCTATTTTGTCTGTATAGGTTAATCGGACTCAATTTACGCACCTTATTTCGGATTCCGGGACTCAACTTACGTACCTATGGATGTATGTTAGGACTCAAATTACGTTTATCTCGGCAATCGGAACTCAATTTACGTTTTCCGGTAATACAGTTAGTTTGATGGTATAGTCTGACGAAGCCACTGTGGCGGCGAAACGAAGGCTACATTCTTTTCTTAAATATAGTGAAGTGTTTTTACTCTAGAAGTATTATTCAGCATAATTATGGATCTTCACCAAGTGTCCTGTTTTGGAAAGAGCAGCAAGCGTTTTCTCGCTTGCGTGAGGATATAAAAAATAAGCACACGCTTTTCTGTTTTTATGCCGGCTTATTTAGACAGATAATATTGACACCTTTATTATATAAAGAACGTTTATTCAGACAGATAACATTGACACATTCAGAATATAAAGAAAATTATCATAAAATATACATATTTTTATGTTGAGTTTTATTTCAAAGCCAAATTTTTAGAATAAAAGAAATATGTCGTAACTTATGCTTATATTGTGTATCACGTACTTAGCGTAAACTATGTTTAGCCCATTTGACTTAAAGCATACATCTTGGTTTTGAGTCGGGCGGTGAACGACAGTATGTTTTTCTATGGATCCGAAGAATCATTAGAATTAGAATTATGTTTCTCGCTTGGGAGAAGTTAAAATACGTTTATGGCTTTTTGTCCAAAACCATTCAAATATGTTTGTCTTTGCGTTTGTTCCAAACGTTTTAATACTCTTGCCATAAACGTTTTGCACCTGAGCGCGTATAAAATGAAACGACGACGACGACGGTCGGTTTCTTGACTGGTGAGCCCGTTCTAAAAATGCATCTCTCGATCGGCCCTAAACGTTTAAACTCCGACACTGAAGACCGAACGGTCTGTATAATTTCAAGCCGGCAGATCGCCGTATCTCTCGCTATGGAGATGATAAAAGGTAGGTACGCATATGATCTACGAACACATGTTGTTAGACGTTCGAATTATATTGTACCTAGCGCGCAGTTCCTTCTGCTTACTTACAGCCATGCCCTGACTCACATGTAAGCGACAAGGAGTCAGATTGTTGCTACAGTAATCGGTCGATCCATTCGATAAGCGGCCTACGCAATGGGTCACAGTATTTCAATCGACGCTCAATGATCGGGCCTTAACTATCTTTCGTGTTCGCGCGGTCGAAGGACCGCGCAGGTTTGTACGCCTGAACGTACCCCATAATTTACGCCAGAAGTTGTCAGTAGTGTTTACAACACAATATATTCATTTGCAAAAGTCAAAATATGAAATAATTTTCCGAACATCAGGAATTGGTGCCAAAAATAAAATTGTACACATTTTAAATATCCCTAAAAAACAACAGCAATCTTGTCTGATTGATTTTAGATGGAACTTTTTCTGATACAGTAATTCTTATGAACTACGACATAGATTTGCATCACAGAAATAGTATTATTAAGCTGCAATCGTTGACCCATAATTAGTTTTCTTCACCATATTTGTGTTTTGAACACCGTTATAGTGACTACCATTACTAGCTAAATAGTACCATTCAACTATAATATCAATAATCACATTGTAGTGTGTAGTCTATTGAATTTTGTTGGCTTTTAATTTTGCTACTCTGTTTTCCGAAAAAGTGTTACTTTTACAAACATGTAGTTATATTAATATTGCTCTGTAGAATATCATTCCGAACTGTTCACAAACAAATGCTTCTCATACAATGTTTGAAACGGCCGCCTATGGTCATTTCACATTACATTACAGTATTTCTTTAAACCGTTATCGAAATAATAAATAATTTCTAGATAAATATACGTTTATATCGACAATCAATGATAAACAAAGTTTCATTATTGTTTTCTTGTATGATAGATCTCTACCACTAATAGGTCAATAAAACAAGGCTGGTTTGAACGATAGTTATATTTTCAGAACGTTTACAAACGTTTTCGGAATACCTTCTTCAGTGAAAATATAACTAGATAAATATATAAACAAACATTTGTATTTTATTTGGGAACTATCAACAAAATGATATGTACAACCTTTTCTTTAAATATTGTTTCGTCTGACAATATTTAAAGAAAAGGTTGTATAGCCATAAGTATTCTTTAAATAATGATTTTGGTGCAATGACCGCTGTAACAAAGCATTACAAAGATCTTGGGCATTACTTTGATTTTGAAAACACAATTATATTAAAAACAGAGAATAATTATAAAAAAGACTAATATATGAAATGATAAATATACAAAAAGACACTAAAACTATTAATTTCAGAACCGATATTCAAAATTTAAGTAATGTATATAGCAATTTGTTAAAATGACATTTGCATTTCTTAAGAAGGAAACCTTTGGCTAGGTTTTTAAATTTGGGTTTTCCCTAGTCCTTGAACAGAATTGTTAAGGTTTCGACAAAGATTTTTTGATATAAGGTTTTACTTAATTTGCATGTATGTTTACACATTAATTTAGTTTTTATAATTTATATATATATATATATATATATATAAGTTTGTTACACATCCTCTATATCAAGAAATCCTAGTCATTAGTCATTTTGTTGATAGTTCCCAAATAAAAAACAAATGTTTGTTTATATATTTATCTAGTTATATTTTCACTGAAGAAGGTATTCCGAAAACGTTTGTAAACGTTCTGAAAATATAACTATCGTTCAAACCAGCCTTGTTTTATTGACCTATTAGTGGTAGAGATCTATCATATAAGATAAGTATAAAAAGGTCACGAAATATATATATATATACATTATTGTTTTCTGATATCTTTCTTATTAACTGTTTAAATTTGCTAAATTTGCACCGTTTTCCACATAAAACGTACTTTGTTTGTGATAGTTAGAAAAAAGAAAATTTTTAAAATGGGTATGGGGTTGCCGGTACCCTAGTTCTATTTTTTTCGATAATAATTCGCGTCATCCTTGAGACTATGTAATATATTTTAATAAAAATCAATAACATTGAATGGTGTATGTAGTACCAGGTTCCCCGTTATTTATTTTTCCGAAAAGAATTCACGTTATCCTTGAGACTATGTAATATACTTTGTTTGTACAAAATAAAAATTTAAAAAATAAAAAAATGGGAGAATAGGGTACCCGATCTGTTGTTTATTAACTTTTGCCGACAATAATTCACGTCATCCTTGGGACTATGAAATATATGTACTTTAAATTATATTATACAAAAGAGGAGATATTTACAAAAATTTAAAAAGCATTCAAATCTTTGGAGGGGCTGTAAACCGAAATCGGACGATTCCGCAGAGAAACAAAACAGTGTTGCTCTTACACCAAGGTACTCTGGTCCAAGGTCTGTGTAGTTTCATCGGAATCTGAAAGTGCAGGTTGCCGGTGTTACCTTGTAACTGGCTTAATCACCGCTATAATGTATTACAAAATCTTCGTTGTTACAACCTATGCCTAACCTACAATATTTATATATATATATTTTTGCTCAACTTAATAATAAGAAAATCTTAGGCACCGAACAATATAGCAAAACAAATATTTCTGCGAGATATCTCGTTAGCCATGCAGTCTTTTTCCAAAAAACAAGCTCAGTAAATTGAACCCATAAAACAGAAATTCTTTCTCAATTTAATCGTCGTTCTATCACCGCGATGCCCGTACTAAATATCGGAAAAAGACCATCCGTGTATACATATTACAAACCAAACAATGTATACATTATTGAACGAACATTTACACACTAGGATATCAACTAGAGGAAAATCATTAGATATATAACTAATATGTAAATAGCGAAGACTGAAACCTAAAGCAAGTGTTGATAGAAGTTTGCTAAACCCCTTAAAGTGCCGGTCACTTTTTAATACTGTAAACAAATTCGGGAAGAATTCGAAAGTCTCAAAATGTTCTGATAGCCAGGTTTCAGTGAGGGAAACTAGATCACAGGGTGAAGATAAATGCATAGATGTCTTGGGTCTTGGTTCTCGGTCTGACAGTTTTGGTAACACCATTGGACATCTCTTCAAATAGTAATAATAATAATAATAATTTATTTCTTAAAGATATATGTATTTAACAAGTCACGAAAGCCACAGCACAAAAAATTAAAACAAAATACAATATAATAAAATATAATAAAAATAATAATAATAATGAAACTTTATAACAAACAAAAACAAAATAGTAAGTATATAATTCTGACACTCTTATTTCTGAACTCTAAATAAATCTCATCCAAACTATAAAACTGATGTTTAAGAAGCAATTGTTTAACTTGATCTTTGAAAATATAAATCGAAACACTGTGTTTAATAAAAGGTGGCAAGCGGTTATATATAATACATATAGACTCAACTTCTAACCTTGTAACATTAATAGTATTCCCTGACAAATGTGTCGTCCCGAGTCCTAGTACAATATGGATGACATTCTGCATTTGCATTGGAGCGGCTCTATTTTTATACATGTAGCAAAACGAAATATGCTCTTTGCCGCTGAAAAAGCTCCCCACAGCAATACACCATACAGTATTGTCAGTATGTGCCAGTACTTGTCCGGATAGAAATGTCATCTGCGTAAATGATTAAATAGACGTCTGACATAAACAGCACTATATCATTTATATATAAATTAAATAGTGTCGGTCCCAAGACCGCTCTAGAACCCCCGTAGCCACAGGCAAATATGGGGCTGAACCATTTAAATTAGTATGTTTAATTTTTACAAATTGAATTCGGTCGTGTAAGTAGGATGCAAGGTGGCTACGTTTCCCTAATGCCATATGATTTTAATTTTTTAATAAATATTTCATATTGCACACAATCAAAAGGTTTCTTGAAATCACAAAAGGTGGCCAACATGGATAGTTTTTGCTCAAGCTTTCTAAAACGTTATTGTAGAAATCTACCAACGCGGTAGATGTTGATTTTCCTTTTCGGAGCCATGCTGAAACTCTGTAATGATATTAGAATTATTAAGAAATCCATCGGTCTAACAAACTCCATGATTTTCGATATTACAGCAGTTAGAGCTATAGGTCTGTAGTTGGACATTTCTTCAACATCACTTTTCTTGTGAATAGGTATCACAACAGCTGTTTTAAGCACGTTTGGAAAATTCCAGCATGACAAGAAGCATTTACTGAATGCATAAAAATGTGGACTAGATAGAATTTAGATTTTTTGATAATAGCAGCTGTGACAATATCAGGGACTGAGTAGTATTTATTTTTAATAACATTTATTGTACCATACTAGACCTAGCGTTTCGATTGATCGTTGAATGTAGACCAGAGGGAGTTAAATGAATAACAGCAGCAGGTGAAGAAACGAAATAGTTATTAAATTCATCCGCGAACTGGATCGCTAATTTTACCATTTTGCATAGTGATTGTTAATCGGTCGACTAGCTATGGAGTTCGCTTTGCATTTCCTAATTATCTGCCAAATGGCTGCGCTTTTATTGTCTGGCCTATTGATGTGTTAGAATTAGAATAGTAGAATTTAATTTTAGTCTTTAGAAGAAGGTTTCTGTGTTTTCTTTTACTATGAAGATAGGTCTCTCGTAGAAGTGGATACACGTTTTGCAAAATATACAAGTGTAACGGATCGGTCCGTATACGGGCATTGGGTTGGGCAGTCGGGGAAAGCCAAAGAACGGGAGAGTGCTGATTGTGTGCGTGCGCGAGTGGTCAGACGTTTTTGTTTTGTAAAATCTGATATATTGTTCATATATATGTAGTTTCTTGCTATTGTGTTAGAGTATCTGAATTCACATTTAAATTCAAGTAACAGAAAAATAAAAATCTTAAAACTCCGTTATAAGAAGTGGCGCTCGTGGCCTCTAACCTCAAAAAGCAAAAAACAGTAACTGTGTGAAATTTAGCGGATTTCAATAAAGTGTTTTAGTGAAAAAGTTCGTGGCAGAGCATCTCACTCAAACCAGACAGAGCGTACGGTAGAAAGGTATATACATAACCTGTCGTTTACATTGAGTATTTTTATACCTACCACTGTAACTACAAAAGCACCAAAAAACACTGGATTCTACAAGTAAGTACAGCACTCGTTTTCAGACAAAGAAAATGTCGCAATCAGTAAATCAAATTGTCTTGATCAATGAACAATTACAACAACTGATACAGGATGTTCAGGATACCACCTTGGCTCAGGTAAATCAAACACCTCAACATTCTTGAAATTTTTCGAAATGTGCATCAAGATTTAATGGCGCTAAGGAAGCAGATGTTGCTGCGTTCATTGATGCGATAGAAACGTACAAAGATTGTGTACATGTATCTGATGAGAATGCGTTAAGAGGGTTATCAATGCTGCTAGATGATTTTGCTGCAACTTGGTGGCAAGGTGTAAAAGACTCGGTGGAATCATGGGCAGAAGCTGTTTCGATTTTAAGAAATACGTTCGGACCGAAAAGACCTCCGTACAAAATTTATCGAGAGTTATTCGCGAACGAACAAGATGAAAATACTCCAGTTGATGTATTTATATGTAGATCACGCGCTATACTTGCAAATATTCCAAAAAATACTTTAAGCGAGGAAGTACAAATTGATATGGTTTACGGATTGTTGCATAATCGTATCAAAGAAAAGGTACCGCGTGAGAAAATACACAACTTTTCGGAACTTTTAGACCAAGCTCGGTTAATAGAGGAAATGTATGCTGTTAACGATGTTTCTGAATTACCAAAAGAGATGCGGAAACGAATAAAATGCAGTTTTGGCAAAATTTTGGCCATATAAAAGAGGAGTGTAAGAAACTGAAAAACAAACAAATGCGCTCAAAAGAAACGGAAATAAAAAATGCTGCAAACGGATCTACCACGCAATCCAGTAGCCGAACAAATCAAGTTTCTTGTTTTGGTTGTGGGAAATTAGGATTCATTAGAAGCAACTGTCCAGATTGTAAAGCTAGTACAGAAACTTCTTCGGTTGACTTTTGCTCAATGTTTACTAGTGAAAACGTCACTCTAAATCCGCGTCCTAGACCCATTCTATACGTGGAAGTAGAAGGCTTTCACGGTCGTGGTATTATTGACTCAGCAGCAAAACAGAGTGTCGCTAGTAAGTCTTTATACGAAGCCTTAAAGGACAAAGGAAAACTATTCGAAACGAAACGAGTAACTGTAACATTAGCCGATGGTTCTTCCAGACTCGAAAATGTTCTACTCACACGTACAAATGTGAAGTTGAACAATCGTATTATTCCAACCACGTTCTTAGTCCTTCCAGGTGCTGATAATTTGACGTTGTTCGGAATTGACTTTGTTGAAGATGCAGGACTAGTTATTGACGTTGCAGAAAAGCAGTGGTTCTTAGGTGACTGTCCTGTGTCTAGGTATGAACTTATGTTCGAAACTGATATACGCGAACTCGAAGTCAATAGTGTAAGTGTTCTTCGCCCGAATGAAGGCTGCAATTTAACGGAAGTGCAACGTTCCCGCCTGAGTACGTTATTGGAGGAGTATCGGGACATCTTTCAGCAAGGGGAGACGCGACACCGTATGCAGAGCATCGCATCGACACTGGTGACGCCGAACCGATTTCTTTACCTCCCTACCGCATGTCTCCTGCCAAGAAGGAAGTTCTTCGTGAAGTATTGGATCAACTATTAAGGGATGAGATCATAGAAGAATGTGAATCACCTTGGGCCGCGCCTGCGGTTTTGGTCCCCAAACCGAACGGCTCAACACGTGTGTGCGTAGACTATAGACGTGTGAACCAAGTTACGGTAAGTGATTCGTATCCACTACCGCGAGTTGACGATTTGTTACATGCATCGAAGAGAACCGCGTACGTCACCACGATAGATTTAAAATCGGGGTACCATCAAGTCAAAGTTCGAGAGTGCGACCGCGATAAAACAGCGTTTTGCACGCCATTTGGAACTTTCCGTTTTTTTCGAATGTCCTTCGGTCTAAAGAATGCACCGGCGACATTTCAACGAATGATAGACCGTTTTAAAACCGGTTTAAAGGGCGTGCTTCTTTTAGCGTACTTGGACGATCTAATCATTTTGTCGGAAACATTTGACGCACATTTGCGAGATTTAAATTTAGTGTTTACGCGCTTAAGACAGTTCCGTTTAAACGTTAACCGTGACAAATGTAAGTTTGTTAGCTCCGAAGTTAGATACTTGGGACATTTGATCACACCCGATGGGATTAAAGTAAACCCAGAAAAGACAGCCGCCATATAAAACATGTTCGCGCCGCGTAGTGTAAAACAATGCTTATCGTTTTACAGACTTGTTCCTGGTATCGCCGATTCATTCAAAATTTTGCTGATGTAGCCAAGCCATTAAGTGATCTCACAAAAAAGAACCGTAAATGGAATTGGGGAATGGAACAACAACAATCGTTTGATACTCTCAAACAATTATTAACTTCTGCACCGATTTTGCAACCGAACCAAGAAGGAAAACCGTATGTTCTACGCACAGATGCCAGCAAATACGCGTTAGGAGCAGTTCTACTCCAGGGGGAGAAAGAAAATGAGCATCCCATAGAATACGCGTCTCGCCTGCTTACATCCGCAGAAAGAAATTATTCAACTACGGAACGTGAAGCATTGGCTGTAGTTTGGGCATTGGAACGATTTCGTGAATACATAGACGGCTCTTCCGTATCGATCATAAGTGATCACCAGCCCCTAAAATGGCTAATGACCCTTAAGTCTCCTACTGGACGACTTGCTCGATGGGCTGTGTTAATACAAAGTTACGATCTGAAAAATAGAATACAGTCCCGGACGATGTAATGTCATTGCTGATGGCTTATCTAGGCCATTTTGTGATCATGACAGTGAAAAGGAATGTGATATTTGCTCATTTACAATTGATTTGCCTGCTAGATCACCTTCTGATGTTCGAGAAGGTCAGCTAAACGACCCGGAATTGAAGAAGATCATCGACTCTTTCGAAAATGTTAAAGACAATGAAGATGAATATTCCAAATGGACTGATCGAGGATATATCATGAGCAAAGGAGTTCTCTATCGCTATCACCCGGATGATGAAAATGAAGAGGCAGTATTGGTAGTACCTGCACAGGAAAGAGAACGTGTGATGCGTGAGTACCATGATGCTCCAACAGCTGCTCACTATGGAGTTGAACGTACTATCCGCCGAATCTCTAGTCGGTATTATTGGATCGGCATGCGTCGCTACATTACCGAGTACATAAAGAAGTGTCCGGAATGCCAAGGCTTCAAATCAAAAACCCGCTGGTTTAGTGCAGACTCCTGCATTTGCACAACGGTTCGAGACCATTTCTGTTGATTTATTCCGTCCTTTACCAGAAACACCTGAAGGACACCGATGGATTCTCATCGTCGAAGACATGTCTGCCAAATGGGTTGAGTTATTTGGACTAGTCAGAGCTACTGCGGAGGAGTGTGCTCGCGTATTGGTATCCGAAATTTTTATGAGGTACGGAATGCCCAGAAGAATGATAAGTGATAATGGAGTACAATTCGTAAGCAATGTAATGCAACATGTTACCCATTGCCTAGGTATACAGCAACATCTTATACCTTTGTATCACCCTCAAGCAAATATGGTTGAACGAAAGAATCGATTGGCCTCGATTGGCTATTTTTGTAGGTGATGATCATACTAGTTGGATGGAAAAGCTCCCAGCTATTCGCTTTGCCATGAACACTGCTAGAGGTGAAACCACAGGATATAGTGCTGCTTACTTGACTTTTGGCCGCGACCTTCGTATTTAGGATGACGTTAGGCATGATCTCAGAGAAATTGTAAATTCCGACAATTTTGTGCCGGAGATAACTCCATATTTGCACCAATTAGCTAACACCATACTTGACGTTAGAGACACGCACGACATCCAACAAGACCGCCAAAGAGTTTATGCCAAGAAACGAAATCGTAATACATCCCCTTTTCGCACAGGAGATAAAGTTTTGGTAACCAAACCCTTTCTAAGCAGTACCAATAGGAAGAAAACAAGCAAGTTTGCTCCACGACGAGACGGACCTTATATTGTTTCGAAAATTATTTCACCAACGTCTTTTCAAATCTCTTATCTACGGACGCCTGCAATACCATCAGGAAAATACCACGTGTCTGCCTTAGCCAAATGTTGTGATGGAGAGGACTCTCATCTTCCTAAGATGCCTATTAAGCCCAGAGGACGACCGCCGAAGAACAAAAACCGTAGTTCTGGTTCCTCATCGGGACGATTTCTGAACCATAGGGGAGGTTGTAACGGATTGGCCCGTATACGGGCGTTGGGCTGTCGAGCGAAAGCCAGAGAGCGGGAGAGTGCTGATTGTGTGCGTGCGCGAGTGGTCAGACGCTTTTGTTTTGTAAAATCTGATATATTGTTCATATATATATAGTTTCTTGCTATTGTGTTAGAGTATCTGAATTCACATTTAAATTCAAGTAACAGTTTTGTAGAAAAATAAAAAAATCTTAAAACTCCGTTATACAAGTCATTTAAGAAAACGCTAAATCTTCTGACTTCCTCGTTTACCCAAGGCTGCCGATCATTATTCTTTGCTTTAAATTATTGAACGGGAAAAGCAATCTCGTAATAATAGATTAATATATTTAAAAACCTAGTGAACGTTTTTTTAAATGGCGCGGACAGTTTAAGTTAGTAGTTCCGGCAATAGTGGCCACACTCACCAATTTTTAAGCACAGTGCACGCGAATATGTTCACTATTGCCGGAACTACCAAATAAAACTATCCGCCAAATTAAAAAATGGACTGCGAAGGATGTTAATTTATAATTTATATTGTCACTTTCATATACCCCGTCCAAGATTCTCTGAACAAAAAATAACCAAATTTTGGTTTTTGTCATTCAGGGAAAAGACACTGTTTCTAATAATTTTGTTC
Organism: Chrysina gloriosa; assembly: GCA_038088585.1. Classification (NCBI taxonomy): domain Eukaryota; kingdom Metazoa; phylum Arthropoda; class Insecta; order Coleoptera; family Scarabaeidae; genus Chrysina; species Chrysina gloriosa. The sequence continues at coordinate 28,949,667 of CM076089.1, forward strand.
AATTGCATGTTTGAAACATATTGTTCATTCATATTTAGCACTGTGTAACGGTGATCAGAAATGTAGGTATCATGGACAGTGTAAATAATATCTGATAACATAATTTTAGTGAAAACACTGTCGATTGAAGTTTGTGAAAGATTGGTCACTCTAGTGTAGTCGTGTATTTCCATGTTGAAGCCATATTCCATCATTAAATTGATTAAACTTTGTTTCTCAGAAGACTTAATCTTGAAGTCAATGTTGTAGTCGCCGCACAAAAATGTTATACGTTTTGAATGAAACGTGGTTAGCCATACCATGAAATTGAAATCCACTTGAGACGGTCTGTATATGCACATTATCAGAATAGGTTTATTCATAATGTGACGCCGCACACTTGAAGAATTTTCTCACGAGCGAATCAGGTGACATCAGACTCGTTGACATTTAATTTGTTCTTAGCGTATATACAGCAGCCGCCACCAATACTATGCGTTCTAGTAAACTCGGATATCCACATGTAATTAGAGAGACTAACATTTATCGAACAATTTTGTTTGAACCATGTTGTTAAGCAGACGATATAACAATGAAATTGCGACAATAGCACTTGCAAATTAATTAATTTTGTCATTAAGGACGTGTATATTGAGCAGAAACAAGAAGTTAACACTGAATGTCTGAGACTGGTGCTTGTATTACTATGTAGCATCATACTATGCAAATGACTTAATATTGTTGATAGCTCTCAGATAACATTCACAGCTTGAGCTAAACATAGGTAATTTGGTGCCATACTTACTATTATAATCTGAGCATTTAATGCATTTATAATCACTAGATGTACAATTTTTAAAACCCTGTGGCCCGACACACTTTGAACAGACCATAGAAAACTTATAGTCTCTGACAAAGTGGCCGTATCTTGAGCATTGGTAGCATCGTATGATGTGAAACGATTCCCTGAAATAGTATCTTTTCCATCCAAGATATAAATGATCTCTCGTGTTAATTTCAGCGTAGAGCTGGAACATTGATTTATTTTATTTTGCAGAAAAATATTTTCACAAAACTTCTCATGTTCATGTACATCTTCAATATCGGCCCGGTATACAATTATTTTAGCACTAATTCTGCGCTGAATTTCAGTTTTATAATTATTGTCTATTCTTTGTGCAATACTTACTTTTAATGAATTCAAATTTTCTGCCCAATCAAGCTCTAAGTGGTCTAGGTGTGTCCATCAAATATATCCAACAAGACAATCCGCTCAGTAATGTTAATAGCCAAAGCATTTAATATTTCCCTAACTACTTCTTCCTTAATACGACAGTCGGCTTTTGAAAGTGAACAATTTTATTGAACTCTGCAAATAAGTAAATTCCATTTTCACTTCGTTTCCAAACCTCACGAACACCTCCTTCAAATGATTTATCGGTGAGAGCCGCAGATGTAGTAGAGACACTTAATTTCTTCAGGTTGGAGACCAGTGGCACAATTTAAACCAGTAATATCATTTTCACGGGTCGCACATTCCCTGCATGTCCAAGTACGACTACGTTGCGACCTAATAATACGAATTTCGGAAATGACAAGATCAGCGCAAGAATAATTGTACACTTTCTTAGATACGCAACACAACAAGCTCTTGTCTTCTTCAACTAGATATTTTCAAAGTACGGAACCTGTCGTACTGACTAATCATATGGAAACAGTGAAGGCCACCGAAAAATATTAGAGGTACTTATAAAGAAACAAGAGATTTTAATAGTAACAAAAAGTTTGCGAACAAAAATCACTTAAACTGCTGGACTTATATTTACCTGCATACAGCAAAAATCAATCAATAGGTATTAATAACTCGCCTTTGATGAAGTTAACACTTCCATTGATTATATCCCCAAAAGCATGAAAGTAAAAACTTTGAGTCAAACAAAAGTAGTAAATAGAGAAAATTTTAAATAACCGCGGGTACTAAACTCAACATATAGAGTAATAGTGGTTCACTAACAAACATTTATAAACTACGAGCACTCTAGAACAGGTTTTCACTTTAAATCTACTATAATATATGATATTTTTATGTAGAGGAAATCTGAATAACATTATAACATTTAACCTATCCCAAATAGCATTCGTGATTCCATTCAACGTTAGTAACCACACCTTATTTGCATGTTTCCATAAAAAGCTTGTATATTATACTATATATTGCTGGTGATGAAGAAATTCCCATCTATTCCGTTTTTCTATTCTACCCACACATGATCATATACTGGTACCTTTGTGAACAAAGATTTTACTTTCAGTTTGCTCTGGAAGTCATCTAGTTCTGTCTTCAAATATGGCAACATTTTTACAAAGTCTTACGAATTCTTCACATATAATGTATCATGTCAGATACTTCCAATGTGCGGCTCACGAAGATGGTAGGTGAGCCAGCTAATACCCTTCCCAATCGCTCTTAACCCTCCGTTTGGCACATGTTCGGATTATCACATTCGTACCTCATATTCGTATGGAAATATTCAGTTATTAGAATTGCATCGTATTTATATCTATGCAGATATATGTTTTCGGACTTTTTCTGGTTCTCAAAGATTTTTATAAACGTCGAACTACCTGTTCAGGTGAGATTATTGAAAAAAGAATTTCTTTAAAGGTGGAAAGTAGTTTTTCTCCGTTAATTTTTGAGTCTTATTTCAGAGTTTATTATCAATTCTATGATGGAATGCAATAGAAATTCTGTTATTAATTTTTATTTATACAACTAAAATAAATATAATCAACTTTTGAATGTTGTTGGTACACTGGGTCTGAACATTTTGCACAAAAGAGTTTTACGGCGTGTCTTATTAGTCCCTGTGAACAAAGTCTGATTTCTGCATGTTATTGTGTGAAATACCAGTGGCTAGAACTATTCCGATGAATGCATCTAATTCAATCCGAGTTAGATCTTTTCAAGCTCTTTGTTTTTATCTGGATTTAGCGAATTCCAATTTTGAACAGCATCTTTCGCATACCGATTCGTGCTGGTGATGATGAACGATATGTTTGGTGTGAAGAATTTCTTGAATACCTCAATCGGAATCGAATTTCGTTCTAAGGGTCCAGCTCGAAAACGCATAATGTTGTGATAACGCAAACGACCAACAGCAGCAGCTTCATTTTTATTCCATTTTGTGCCATCCTTCCCACAAAAGCAATCATGCAATGCACTATTTCTTGATTCCCAGCACGCATTCTTCCCATTTCTTCTTCGTCATCACTATCAGAAATATCGTTCACTTCGATTATCGTTTCCTCTTCAATATCAGATGCATCGTCATCAGACATATAATCCATATCATGATCGTTGTCATCGTCAATGAATAAATCGACTGCAGCAAGCTCTTCTTCAGTCGTTCTACGCTCTATGTCTTTGGCTGGTATATGAAAATCAATATCCGCACTCTGTTTTCGTGATCGCGTATTATAAACAATTTTCACTTCAGCACTCATTATGAAGAGAACGAACAATTACAAAAAATTCACGTGGAATGTATCTCATTAGCACCAATGTTATACGTTCAATAGAATATGCAAAGAACAATGCTATAAAACGCGAATGAACATTTTACTAGCAAGTTCGTACGAGCGAATACTTACGATTATATGTGCGCACAATGCTCAAGAATATGAAATATAGTTCGAATTAGAAAATTATTAATAAGAAGTAGAAAGAAGCGAGGAGAAATGTATGAATCGCATCATGTTTCATACATTTCCATGTAAAATACGTAGGGGTCTGGGCAGACCATATGAGGTATGAATGTGACGTGTATCCTGGGATATTATTGCATTCATCCTTATATGCAAGGTTCCTCCTAATTTTTCTAAGAAATTACAGCTAATCCAATTTTACGAAAAGTCACGAAACTCCAGGTGGCTAGTTCAATCGGAAGTATGTTAAAATTAGAATTGAAATCGAAAAAGGTCTGGCTGGACCTACGTGTCAAACGGAGGGTTAATGGAACACCTTCATCGTGTACAGTTAATCCGCCTAGTCGCGGTGATCTCCGGGCTTTGAATAAGAGATCTTCTTTTCTCCTCCGTAAGCGACAAATTCTTAATGCCTTAATCTATGGATCAAACTATCTTTCCATTCGTATCTTTTTTATCACACTGTGCGTGTTAGAATCTTACATCTTTCTATAACGGCTAAAGCATTATGTTTAAGGACATTATGTATGACTACTGTATCGCCAACTTTTAGACTCCTGAAAAAGTTAGCACTATGGATAGCGTAATTTCGATATTAAATAGTAGTACATGAGTAAAATCTAGGAAATAGATCTCTACACATCGGTGTTCAAATTTTATGCGGATATCTTCCTAGTAATACCGTGATATCACTTGAGGTTTCGCTGACCATACAACCACCTTCTGTAGGAGTTAGCTTAAGACTGAGTCAAGTGTTGTATTTACTAGGATCACAGTAATACCTTGAAGATACTTCTACATTATACAATGGTAGTCAAAGTCTACTTTCAATACCCTGCACAAATATGAAATTATCAAATAAATTTTTTATGAATGTAAACGGACAAAATGATAATATTTCGGTAATAACTATTACCTCCATTCGTTGATAAATTATTTATAAAAATAAATACTAAAAATTATTCTAACCCTCGGGTTCCCAATCCTTTTAGAAGTGAGGCATGTTTCTATTACTACATACTTTAATTAACTTAATAACAAGAAAACATAACTTTGCATATGAAGATACTCTTGTAATCTTCGATATTAGTGGTTAACAGAACTGACTATTGTATTGTTGTTACACAAATGTGTCTTTTCATACCTCCCACAGTTTATGACAGAGTAACAATTATAATAATACATAACACTACACGTTTTCTATAGAAATGTACTCATTATATATGTTCACCGAGTACAACGATGAATTTAGGTACCCAAGATCGTACTCATGTATCATTTGATAGTCCAGCATCACTAGCGTGTTCATTACAAACATGTTAGCTACAAATATTGCTTGAAACTGAAGGTGACTTCTAATAGTATCATTGCTAAAATAAGTATTAGATTGTCCTTAACACGTCTGTGACTAACAAAATCTCATATCGGGTGTTGATTTAGTGAAACTAACACTAATGCATTGCTGCATTGTCGTCTTTCAAGCTGAATGTCGTTAACAAGACATTAAATTAGCTACCCATAGGAATGCATGAAATAAAATGCCAGCGCAGCGCAAATGAGAGCTTAAGTCTTTGTATATACATTTTGCTACAATGTGTAACTGGATAAATTGTAATTTCACTTTTTCGAAAATTCTAAAAGTGTGCGTAGTTGCTTTAATAAGATTAGATGTAATCATAAAATAGAGCAATCTGTTTTGAGCAAACACACTAACAATAAGTTCTCATACTTATTTATTATAGCTAGGAAATCGCTTGTTTGCTTGTATTCTTTCTCTTCGACGAGGAAATAAAGATATGAAAGTTTTAACCTGATACTACAGTTTTGTCACGTGAAATTATTGAATTCTTTTTCCTCAAGACCTTCGTTTATACATTCACTTCGATGGGACGCCGGTATTTCTGAGCAGGCCCGAATTGACTCTCGAATAAATTCTTCACATTGTTCCTTGTTCGCAGAGATTATTGCAAATTTCATAGGCTATTCGGTTTTTCTTTTCCTTATTTGACCCATTTTCTGTCCTGTGATTTTCAATGTTATCGTCGTCGTGTGTTATAAATAGCTTCTAAATAGAATTTATCAGTCGAACAATATTAATAAAAACGCTTTGGCACAAGAAGCGGTTCTCTAAAATATGCAATAGGATCTAAGATGTTTCTTCTACATTTAATTTAAAGAAATGCTTCTATTTCTATAATGAGTTCATTACCTTTAGTTCTCTGAATAAATGGAAGGAAAGTTGCCATCACAAATTTCTAGTTTATCAGTCTCTAGCCTATACTTGTTTCTTTTTCGGTTTGATCTATTATTATTATCCGTTTGCACAGGCTATCTACATAGGCCCGAAATGGGTCAGAGTCTGTAGAGCCCATTGTGTTAAAAACTTAAGGGTGTAAGGTATATTCGGATGCAACTAAACTTCGATACGAAACTATGCAAATTTAATTTTACTCAGACATAGACTAAATGATTATCGTTTTAGGTTTCTTATACAAAACATAATTTATTAGAACAATAAAGGCTTAAACAAAAATAATGAATAAAAGTCAATCCGCAATAACGTACGTTATTTAACATTATCATTATGACAAAATAGAAAATAAAACATTTTTACAAATTGAAACCAATTTCAAATTTAATTAAGATTATGTACAGTGGTGTGCATGAAAATAGCAGTGCCGGAATAATATTTATAGATTTAATTACAATTCTTAAACGACAACAATAAAATGTTAAACATATCTTACCTGACAGATTCTAATAATCTATATTAAAGGTCGACAAAGAAATAAATACCTTATTTTATCAAAAACAAAAACTAATAATACTGTTCGGATATCTGAACAACAATTGACTGCTCATTAAAATAGCAGTACTTATTATAAAATAAAAAATATATTAAAACAGCGGCAAATAGTTTGAATAAAGTTAATATTTTGTTGCTTCTCGTACATATTTTAGAGTGTTCCCTCCATGTATCGCGATGGTACATATGTATATCGTTGTTTCCGTATTACAACGCAGATTTGTCGAATGTATGTTTCATCGCGATACGTGCAGTGGAGCGCAGGTGAGAGTCTGTAACATATTGCATATGTATATTACATATTGTAAATGAGCTTAAGTGACAGGTATCAAGCAGTCTGTAATCAGAATGACACACGCAACGTGATATACGTCAACCAGGTCAAGTAATGACATATTATCATAGTAAATACGTTCGAGAAACGGACAAAAATTGTGTGGCATAACATTGATTGCACAAAAGCAGATTAAGTGGATTAATTTGGCGTCTCAATGCATTGCGCGTGAGTAAAATAATTGTATGTTCAGGTTATCCGTTCGTGCCAAGCATTTACATTTGTAGTAATTTATTCGAAAAATTACCATGGCGAAAAATATTATTTTTGAATTATTTTGCATAAAATGAAATATATTTGTTTATATTGTGCAGGAAGAGATTGAAAAAGGAGCACAGGAGCAGGACTTGAACACACATTCCCAGGGGTGTAAAACCTCGATCCTATCCACCGCGCTACGATCTTTTCGTTGAACACCACTTAAAATTAACGATATAAGAGACAAATAGGAAACTTCAATTTCTTTTTCAACGATTTTCTCAAAAAGTAGAGCGCAATTTTTATTTTATTTTACTCGAAAATACAATAAAGATTCAACGTAAATCAGGTGTGATTGTTTGTATTTGACTGCGTATTAACATATAGATGTTGTGGTCAAATTTCGACCATCGGGCGATCGTAGTTCTAATAATTGTTGACATTTGCTGATAGGAATGGACCACCATGCTGTTTGCCATACGTTGCACAATTAATGAATATTTCTTGGTTTATTCTCAGCAACGGCCCTTTTTAAGCCGCCCATAAGTTCTCTATAGGATTTAAGTCTGGCAATTGTGCTGCCCAGACTAATACGTTAATTTTATTGCGTTGTAACCACATCATCTTGCATAAAGACCTATCGCAACGGCATTTCTTCTTCAACATAGGATAATAAAGTATTTTCGAGTATATTTACATATCCATCGGCATTCATTATTCCTTGTTGAATTGTTATGAATTGGATCAACAGCATACCACGAAAAACAACCTCAGATCATTAACCTGCAACCACCATGTTTGATCGTTTTTCTGGTATACTGTGGGTCATATTCGATTGACAGAGGTCGTCGTACATATTGTTGGTAACTGGTAGAATCAAACAAAACAATTTTTGGCTCATCTGACCAAATATGGCACCAGTGGTTCTTATCCCATGAAATATGCTCTCGAGGGACCAAATTTTTGTTTTTCACCTGCCTATTATTTCGAAGAGGTACTTTTCTTGGACGTATTGCCCTTAATTTTGATTCAATAAGTCGTCTTCTGATTGTAGAAGTGCTTATTTGCAAATGTAATTCCTGTTTTAATGTTGTAGACGTGATAAAAGGTGTTTTGTTGACACAGTTAATGGTACCTCTATCCTCACGAAGCGTTGTTTTTCGTCTTCCTCCTCTTTTTTTCGATTTGTTTTTCACTATTTTGCGTTTGAGATCATCTTGGCTGAACACTGAAGTTTTCTTGGATAAACTTATAACTTTCTCCATTCTCTATAATATTAAGAACCACAAAGCGCTTCTCAGGTGTATAGTGTTTTGATCGGTCCATTATTATTTAACGTAAATTTCTGTATATTCAATTAAGTCTGCAAATAAATCTGTAGTAGCAAATTGTATGACACTAGAAGGTATTTTTCCCGTGATAAGTGCACTTCCACGTTGTATCACTTCTACTGCTATTCTAATGCGCACTAAAGTCAAGAATTTTTGTCAGATACGATGGACTTCCCCACCTACACCCTTCGTTACAACTGCGGCTTGCGTAAAATACATTTTGAAGTAATTTATGGAGACTACTATAGACGTTTCCCAGAAATGGGTAGAACTTTAGTTATTTAATGTACCACTGGTATTTTCATGCACACCACTGTAAGTATACAATATGTAAGTAAAGTGAAAACAGTATTCTCGTCGGAGAGACCACAATTATGATAAATAAGGCGAAATTGAAAATGGTTTGTGAATATATTAAGTCTCCAGTACATACACTACCGTGGACGAATGAAACATCCGAATTCCTGGGTCAATTGCGTGCACATGTTAAAAACAAAAATGTTACTATGAAATGATAAAATGCATTTAGTTTCGGATACCTCTTTGCACAATAGGTAGCTGAAGTTGCAAAATTAGGGATTTTTGAGAATATTACTACCATAAAAAATGTAATTTAATAAAATTAGTGAAAGATCTACCGGTAATGTAATAAATGAATACTCGAAGTAAAAGTACAATATTTCCGTCCAAATTGTTATAAAAAGAGGGAAATTGATAAGGATTTGTGAAGGTATATAAGCACCGTAGATGAAAGAAATATTGTATAATCTAATTTCAAATAAAATTAATGACAGATTTACTGCCAATGTAATAAACTAATACTCTATGTAAGGCTATATAGTTTGCATTCGGTTTGTCATCAAAGGATGACTCAATTTGAAGAAATTGAAAAGAAATACCTGCAAAGACGTTCCTTGTTTTAAAGATACAATGAAATACAAGAAAATTTTCTGGGGAGGAAAACAGAACTAGAAATATTTTGAGCAAAACACTTTTTGTATTTACCGTAAGATCTATCTTAATCTAAAGTCGACAATAACTACATTTGTAAGACGCAGATTCTTATATGTCGAGATCTATCTCAATAGGCAGTCTCCATATTACAATAAACATTGAAACGTATATTCACAATCAATGTAAGTCTATAGTCAACCAATACATCTGTTCTGCTACACACTATATACACCAGTTTTAATGACGAACAAAACGAATGTATTATGAGTTTTCAGTTGAACTTTTATTTATCTAGATAATGTGCGCCATCTGACTAAACCTGGTTGGCAAATCTGTTGGCTTAAATCTAAAACGCTTTGTTTCACTTTCACCTTGCACTAACACATAATCTCAAGTTCGTTTACATGTTCCTTAGCTCTTTTATTACACTTTTTGCTGAAAATTGTGATTTCTCCTTTAACTATTAGAATTTGAAGGTCAGCTTGCAAGACGACATTGAATACATACCATATATGTTACTAATACTGTTTCTACACCATAATTGTATTTCATATATCCATATATTCACGGTTTTGTATATCAAAATTTTATTTTTCTTCTTAATTATATCTAGATTTTATTAGTGAGTGATAATTGAGGTTTTCTTTCTAGTGCCCGTATATCTTTCTGAACTATAATTCTAACGCCATTTCATTCATAGTTTGATGCAGATTTCGGATTAGCATTATCTGCTATTGTTGTTAATCTGGATTCTAGTATAGCCGCTGTATAAGTATAAAATATATAATATGAAGCCAAGAATATTTCCTTCTGGGACGCCTGTTCATATGCTTTATTCATTATAATGCTCAACCAGGAAGTGTCTGTCCGTTAGATACAACTTTGGCAACTCCTAGATGTCATGCAGCAAGCACTGATTCAGCTTATAAGAAAGTAGCTAATGCCTCACCTTGTAATACCTTTCAATATTAAAAAAAAACGCAGCAGAACAAAATATATTTCCTGTATATCTTGCTTATCATATCAACTTCTTTATGGATTTGCTTAATAGTCTCATCACGTTTGCGAGAACCAAATTGATAATCATGTAATTTAATTATTTTTGATTACCTTTAATTAATTCCAGTTATCTCCAATAGTTTTGTTATAACGGGCTTTTCAAATACTTCAGATATCATAGGCAGTATACTTATTGGAGGATACGAAGTAATCTTCGTTTCTAGCCTTCCATGGTGATTTGTGCAACTTTGTATTAACTTGGATAGTGTTTCTGTTTAATAATGGCATTAAGTATCTCAGCTTTTATAACAAGATTTGGGAGTTTTTATATATTAAATCAAAGCCTAGTGTTTTCTTGGAACTTATTTCATTTTTGATTGTACTTTCCTTTCGAGCACAGTATTTGCTCCGTAGTTAACTTTCCTGCTTTGACACCATCTTGTTTCATATCGACAATGTCATCTGAACCCTTCACGTTGGCATCGAATTGTCGTGACAACATTGTTTTCACGTCAGTACTCGTTTATGTTACCTTGTTTTTGATATATGTTGTTGTATTCTAGGCTATCCTTTGCCCTTTTTTATTGCTAACTAATTTCCATTCATTCTTTGTATTTGTTTCTTGCTAATGAAGCGGAGATATAATGTTAAATTTGCTCTGTAAATTATAGTGGGATTTTGGTGGAATTGTGGCAGTAACATCGGTTGTTGAAATGTTTGTTGCACTGGACGATTATAAATAATTTGGTGATTTAGGTCATAAAATGATGGTATAGTATGTGATATATCCCCTTGTTGGGCTTGCATTTGAATTAAATAAAACTTAAAATTACTTAGACTAACCTGGTGTGTTTCCAAATACTTTCATTGTAGGAAATAAGCTCTTTTATCTAGTTCTGCTTTTATAACAATTTGTCTACACGTTATACAATTTTTTTATTAATCTCCACCAACAGATATTTCCAACAAATAAATAGCACGAGTACCTACATGTGTACTACATATTCAAAACTCAGGTGAACTTGAAAAAACGAAAGCAAACGCTAAAAAGTTCTTTGAGAAAAAATAACAATAAAATTTGTTGGGAAAAATGTAACTCAACAAAATTTGTTGAGAAAAAATGCAGGCGAAGAAAATTTTTGAAAACAAACAATTGTTTCTTAACCTTTCGTTACTGGCTCACGGACTGTCAGTCTGCAAGTATATTACCACAACATGTTTTCGACCTTTCAAGTATATCATATTTGGCTTTAGTATAGGATCTAACATGAATGCTAATGATTTTGTAGATTTTTGAAGTGAAAACTCCTTCAGCACCATTGTGACTGATTTGAAACTCGATAAAACGAAAAAAGCGATACTAAAAAGTAACAAACATATACATCTATAGGATTTATCTCGCGAGAGAATGAGATGGAATAGTCTCCCCACTCTTGTCTACGAAGCGTTATATATGTGTGTGTTTGTGTGCGTCTGCGTATAGCCGAGCTGAACCAAGAGAAAAAGTGTCGTATAGTGAGTATAGTAGCTATATTTCACTAATACTTAAGTTACGACTGTCTGGTCGAGACAACTCCCGTAGAAAAATAACTTTCGGATTGTAATTATGGCGCTAGTTAACATCAAATTGGACGTTTATTATAGAAATATTTTCTAAATAATTGTATGCACTGAAGTTATCAAATGTAAAATAAAAGAAAAGAACAAACTTGTATAAAAGATTATTTGCAAAAACTAGAAAAAGAACGTTACATACTATGGAACAAAATAACAATTCTGATACAAATAAATAAATAAAAATAAAACTCGAGATATAAGTACATTTGTAGTATAACATAAAATGTTTCTATTAAATTCTGACCAAATCTGGTAATCCGTGCACTTACATCAAAATTTTGAATAATCCTTTCCTTCTTCTACAGTTCGTTTGTCGAGATTACTGTTTATTAGCTACTTCTTAATATCAAGTCTATAGCTGATACATTGAGACACTCAACTGTCCGTATTCAAGCATGCAAGGTGAGTAGGTCAAATGTATAATTCTCCTGACAATCTTCTCTCTATAAATCTTTATTCATCATTCATGGTTTGGCTCCCCAAATATTCAGTTAACGCGTTTACAAAGTTTGCCATCAGTCATGGTTAACAATGGTGTTTGACGGACAATTATTTCCTTTCCAATTAAAATTACTTTTGATAGCAATAAATTCTATCTGGTCTTGTATTAATTTAGTTTGAGCGCGTGTAATAGCATCAGATTCTTTTTAAACATAAACTTGATTACTGTACAATATTTCGTTGATGGAGGACGAGGATTTTGCCATGCACAAACAGTGTCATCACTTGCTGCATTTGTTGGCGGTACAAATGCAAATACGAACAAATACTCATCATTCACGATTCTCGAATTTTTGCTTATATATACTGTGTCCTAAACTCCCGCCACCATCCCATTTACTAATTAAATTAAAACTGTTGACATTATTTTTTAAAAGGCGCGATAAAACTTTATCTTTGACCATTACAAGACGTTTTACAGTGGAATCTAAAATAGATTGTAAATTTATGCTAACTAAGATCGCCCGATTGAAAAAGAGCACACGAGCAGGACTTGTACACACATTCCCAGGGGTGTAAAACCTCTGCGTTGAACGGCACTTAAAATTAACGATATAAGAGACAAATAGGAAACTTCAATTCCTTCTTCAACGATTTTCTCAAAAAATAAAGCACATTAGGACAAGAGCTGATACCTAGATATATAAGACCCACGAAAATCCTGGTGTTCCGCTTGTTAGCGACGAATACATAAATGTAAATGTTTGGAACGAACGGATGAGCTGAACATACAATTATTTTACTCACTCGCCGACGTCAACTTAATCCACTTAATCTGCGTTTGTGCAATCAATATTATTATACACAATTTTTGTCTGTTTCTCCAACGTATTTACTATAAAAATATGTCATTACTTAACGTGGTTGACGTATATCATATTGCGTGTGTCATTCTGATTATAGATGGCTCGATACCTGGCACTTACGCCCATTTACAATATGGAATATATGCAATATGTTACAGACTCTCACCTGCGTTCCATTGCACGTATCGCGAGGAAACATACATTCGACAAATCTGCATTGTAATACGAAAACAACGATATATGTACCATCACGATACATGGAGGGAATACTCTAAAATATGTACGAGAAGACGACCCACTCCGTATTAATATATAAATACTAGATTCTTTTATACCAATCATATCACTTTCTGGACTGCAAGCACTTTTAGAATTTTGAACACTATAATATAATGGATATATATATATATAATGTCTTATATATATATATTGCACCTCTTCGTGTCGCTTTGTACGACTGCTTAGTATAATTACAATGTATACACAGAACTGGGGCCACCACTGCTGTATATGCTTGTTGTTTGCTGAAAGATTTACGCAATTTCTACAAGGTTGACCTCTTCGGTTGACGAATCTATCTCCCGCATAAGATTAGGTACGTCTCTCTTGCCAAATGAACGTACAGTAACTTCAGTCGTATAGTTATACACACGTTCGCTCGTAGTCCTCGAATCTAATAAGTTGTACGCTCTTCTGTTCTTAGGCCTACCAAGTGGCGTATGATGGCGGTGGTTGGTCACCGGTAAACTATAGGTATGGCAAATGTTATGTCATCACCAGAGAGCTATTCTTTAATTTTCTTTCGGAAAACCTCTATCATTCTTTGACTCTTTTCCCAACGGTCACTAATATTACAGGAAAACTGGCTTGTTGATCTATACCTGGATGTTATATATACATATATGTTACCGTGAAAGACCGAAATTGGAGAATGTCGACTCTCACCGGTGAATGTCAACATTCGTATAATCGCTTGGTGTATTTCCGAAATGTTTCATTTAATTCTTATACATTCGGACCCTCGCCGGTGTATGTCGACACTCACAGATATGCTCTGGTGGAGGTCCAAAACAGAAAAGCGAGGCGAGGCTCTCTTCCGCCAAATCCTAGGTTCGAAAGAGAGGAGCCGACAAAGAGGTGACTGGCTCTCTTCCGCCAAATCCTTTGTTTTGCTATGAGTTAGTCAGTTTTATCAGTCTTATGCAAGCTTCGATGATGCGAGCAACGTTTTCTTAATGTCTTATGCGATACCGTAATTTATACTGAATGGATACTGCAGTAGATCGTGATCTTTTCCTTGAAAAGTTAAATGCATTAATTGCGGCTAACCAGAAGACAATTGTTTTTATCTTTCTCAAGAAAAGTACTCTAAAATACTTTTTGAAGTGATTTCTGCTAAAACTAAGTGCAGCACACCTTTGGATTACAGGCGACTAAAACTTTTGACGTTTTAAAAATTAATGATGAAGGGAAGTTAATTGTACCATTAAAACCAGGGGAAACGAATATACAGTATTATGTTGCCAATGAAGAACTATTCAGTGTACTGTATGAAACTCACATCAGAATAGGCCACGGAGGAAGAACACGTATGCTTAAAGAATTGCAAGTGAAATACAAAACTGTTACATATGAAGTTGTAATGTTGTATTTAAATTTATGCAAACGGTATCAGATGAAACACAGTACAGGTATTGTTGTGAAACCAATGGTCAGTTCTGAGTTAGACTCAAGATGTCAAGTTGATCTGATAGATCTGCAGTCAAACGGAGATGGCGAATATAAGTTCATAATGGTGTATCAGGATCATTGAACTAAGTTTGTCCAGCTACGACCTTTGGAAACTAAAAGAGCTGAAGAAGTACCGTATCAGGTTCTTTCAATATTTTTAACATTTGGTGCACCAGCAATATTGCAATCAGATAATGGTAGAGAATTAAGTAACCAAGTCATAGAAATATGCACTATGTGGAAAGATGTTAAGATAGTTCATGGAAAGCCTCGTCACAATCAAACACAAGGCTCAGTTGAAAGGGCCAATCAGGACATACAGAATATGCTAACTGCATGGATGAACGATAACGATACAAATAAATGGTCCGATGGTTTACCCTTTGTTCAATTTGCCAAGAACACTATATACCACGAAGGAATACGTCAAAGTCCTTATGAAGCCATGTTTAGCGTTAAAGCAAAAAGGGCATAGCATCGTCCTTTTTGCCTAGCGAACAAATTGCAAATATTGAAACCCAAGAACAACTCGAAGAAATTGCCAATGCTTTTGAAACCGAAGAACAGCTCGAAGAAACTATTAATACTTCTGAAAGAAATTTGAGCGTTGGTCATACCGAAACCCATATCGCGAAGAAAAATATTGAAGAGGACCTGCAATCTATAACGCCTTCACATCACGTTCTGTCTGAAAAACACAAGCAAATTTCTATAAAAAGAGCTGCCGCGAAAGAGAATCTTCTATTGCAAGCAACAGAAATGTTACGAAACTCACAAAAACAATTCCCTCCTGCTCAAATTAGTGATACTGTACGAATACAAGTCCCTGATGTCGACCGTGGTCGTACAGGTAGCCGAAATGTGTTAGCGGTTGTTGTTGGAATAGAAGATTCCGACTTCTATAAACTGGCAAATACCCTCAAGCAGCATTACACACGTGATCAGTTCGTAATTTGCGAAGAAAAGTTACTTTCCATAGATGAGATTTCTTTTGAAGAAATATCACTGAGAGAAGCAGCTGCAACTAATTCGAGAAGCGGGGGCAAGGCTATACACGCTGTCATTGCAAAAGGAAGTGTTCCACAAATAAATGCAGTTGTAAGAGCAAGGCACTATTGTGCAATACAAAGTGTTACAATAGTTTAAGTTGTTGCAATAAATAAGATTTGAATCACATAATTAAGTAATTTTCATATTACTATTATTTTCTTTTCTCAATTAGAATGTACTGTGTGTTTTAAATTCTTGGTCACTCTTCTCAGGAAGAGAGGCGAAAAAGTTACGTCACCCTTGTGACATTTTATAGCGACTGAATTACGGAGAAGAAAATATAAATCTTCGACATGTTCAACATTCACCATTAGTGCATGGTGAATGTCGACATTTACCGGTGTAAGTCAGAAATAAGAGTATTTAGTAAATATTTCGAACATACACCAAGCGACTATGTGAATGTTGATATTCACCGGTGAGAGTCGACATTCTCCAGATGTCGGTCTTTCACGGTAACATATATATATATATATATATAACACAAGATTCTTTTGATAGTTATTTCTTGTTGAGTTGCTTCTGAAAATTTAATATTGTAAT
This sequence comes from Chrysina gloriosa, assembly GCA_038088585.1. Classification (NCBI taxonomy): domain Eukaryota; kingdom Metazoa; phylum Arthropoda; class Insecta; order Coleoptera; family Scarabaeidae; genus Chrysina; species Chrysina gloriosa. The sequence continues at coordinate 28,966,221 of CM076089.1, forward strand.
CAGTTGTGCAAAATACGCAGAGAAAGCTTAATATCGTAAATAACTACATTAACTTTCTTGCATGTTACATTTAACCTTCCTATACTCACGTCAAAACGAAAGACGTATACTATACTATATAAATCGGTCTCATAGACCGTATGGGTGAGTATAGGAAGGTTAAGGAAATATAGAATCTAATGGGGAACAATAACCAAATGTGAGCAAAAATAAGTAGAAATTACTTAGGACTCTACACAAATACGACAGACGTTTGATGGAATGATGACCTTTCAATAAAAAAGGTATTTCATTGCAAAAATATATATTTTATCTTCCAACGTAACACGCGTATCGAAGTTTTTCAAACCATTCAAAAAGCAATGTTTCGGAAACTTCAAAAAGAATTTGCCTCGGATATCACCTCTTCGTCTGTATAAAATCTCTTTCCACCGAGACATTTTTTAAAAATCTAGTAACAAGAAAAAATTACTGGGAGCCGGATCTGGTGAATATGATGGATAAGGCAGAAAATCCTAACGCAATTCGATTAATTTTGTTGTAGCAACAGTGGAGGAACAAGAGGGCGTATTGGTGTGATGGAACAGCACCTTTTTCTTCAACAAAAGCGGTTGCATTTTCTTAAGTCGGGCATCAAACCAGGTCAGCAAATCAGCATAACATTTGTCACTTATCGTGTTTCCTTTTGTAAATAATTAATAAAGATAAACCCCAAAAAATTGTGACCATAGCCTCATTGGCCAAAAAGGGGTTTCTCTTTTTGATGGCACGCTCCTAGGGAGAAGTTCATTGTTTAGACTGTATTTTCGTTTCTGGGCTATAATCGTGTTCAACTACTGTGACATCAACGGAAGAGTTTTTAATGCTAGTGCGCATTTGATCGGGGTTAAGCAAACACGACACCTATCTTGCGTATGTTTTTTTATTTAGACGTTCATAAAGAAATTACATATGCGTTCAGTTGAAGTATTTAGTTCATCTGCTATCTTACGTACTTTCAATTGATGATCGCTAATTACAAGGGCATGGATTTTATCAACCATTTCTGACGTAGTTACAGTAAATGATGGTCTCGGACATTATTTATTATCGGTGCTGATACGGCCACTTTTAAAAGCAAAAAAGCACTTACAAATCACTCCATGGGACGGAGTACATTCACAATAACATTTACGTAACTGTTCTTACGTTTCTTTAATTGTTTTTACACGTAAAAAATAATGTTTAGTTAACCCCCGATTTTCTTTTTCTCCATTTTTACACAACGAAAGCAGTTTTCATTAAATTGATATAACACATAACCTATCTGTTAGATTTGTGTGAAATTATCGCACTACTATCAATCCATTATTTGAACAAAATAATCCCATGAAACCGGAAATTGAAGAAAAAAATAAGCATACGCAGATCAGTAATAAACTGTAGAACTGCATCACCTTTTACACAAATAAGAAATACTTCGATATAAACAAATAAATAAATGAAATATTGGGCAAAGTTAAGGACGCGCGAGGTGTCGATAAATTTCTTTATCGGAAGTTGGCAAATCAGGCGGCAGGTTTCTACGATGGAATTCAGACCTTGGTTGTACGGTATGAAGTGTCTTAATATTGGTGTAAATTATATTGAAAAGTATATTAAGGTATAGGCTTTCTCATTAAAATTTTTCTTTCGATAAATTTGCACTTGTGCTCTTTTCATATCAAAACGGTACTTATTTAAACAGCATACCTCGTATATGTACGATGGCACAAAACTAAACTTGGACGATACGCCGTAAACTGTACAATTCGAGGCTTGTTTAGAAGAAATATTTCGCCCGTATGGACAAATGCGGATAAGGTTCAACATTGCTTGCAATTTGTGTGCCGACAGTAGTTCGTGGCTGCCCGTCGTCCAAGTTAGTTTTGTCCCATTATATGTACATGTTGTCTGTTGTGTGTAATATATTCCTATTCTTAAAAATTCATGACGAAGTTGAAAAATTACAGAAAATGGTGTATATTTTTTGCTAAATGAATACAACATAACTTGAATCTGTTCCAGTCAGGAACGTTATCTTTCAGTATTAATGCAGATTCCTGTGTTGCCGCTCCAACGTATAACAAACCAAAAAATACTGCATAGAAGTTTTGCTAAATCTTGCAAATGCAACCAATTTGGCCTTCAGACGAATCGATCAAAAAAGGGTATTCGGCGAGGTGGTTTTGACATCATGAGTTAATTTCCGACGATAATACTTTTCATTTAGCAATTTTAGCCATCGGATGGTAGTTTGAAAATCAAAAACCATGGCAATGAAGTGTGCCTACTTTTAGAAAGTCACTCTTCCTTTAAACGGCTCTCGTAGACTATAATTTAAAGTAACAAATTCACAAGTAATTATTATAAAAAAAATAATGTGTGCAGTTCACACCCTGCAAAAGCCCTCTGCAAAGTAAACTGCGAGAGAATGAGAAGAATGCAGTATCGGAAGTGGGATAATTGTAGTATATATTTATTATAATATTAGTACCAAAGCTTCGAAATACGCAGGCGCCCGCACACGACACACACATACTAACTCAGAACATACACAGAACGCTTTGACCAAAGCAAGTAGTGATGGAAAAAATCGTTATTTTAAATAAATTTTATTTATTTAATATAATAGTTTCAAGCGTTATTGTTATTTTGAAATAACGGTTGCAACATAACAGGTTATCGTTGTTTCGTAGTCAACAGTTCTACACGATAATAACATTGTCGTTTCTGAATATTAATTCATATTATAGGCTGTTTTATTTTTATATATTTACATATATTAAAATTATGTTATTTTGTTCCATATTGTATAACGCTTTTTTAGTTTTTATAAATATTGTGTATGCAACATTGTTCTTTTATTTCACATTTGATAATTGCAATTCACACCACTATTTAAAAAATGGTCCCTTTGTCACTATACGACGCCTTTTCTCTCGGTTCGGCTCGGTACACAAGCATATAATGTACAACGCTTGGTAGAGAGAGTATATGTTTGTTTCTTTATTGTGTCGGTTTCTCATTTCAAATCACTCACAACGGTGCTAAAGACGTTTTCACTTCAATAATATACATATGTATATGTATGTACATATGAACCCACTCTCAAAATAATCATTTCCCTGATATAAAAAAAGAATGTTGATTAGATGAGTGGAAAAATCGCAATACATAAGTAATTCTTAGAATTTACTGACATAATTGTGTCCTAATTACCTCAATTAGTAGTTTTGTCAAAACAGATTTTATGGCTTTTGTCAGCCTGGCTTATACGCGGCGGTTTAGTCCGTCGTCGATGTGGAAGGTGTTAAACAACTTTAGGATACGTGAATTTCTCGCGCAGATTAGTACCTAATTCGAGAAATAACGAACCCGTACTTTTTAAACATATTCCAACTTGTTTTGTAATTGCAAAGTGTTCATTTGTAATTCTTGGATTTGAAACTGTTTAGGCGATCCTCTACTTCCTCCGATTTAATGATATATGTGATACTAATGAGTATCTACTGCTGCTACTCTATATTATTTATAAGTCGTACCTTTTCCCCTAAAAATTTTCATCGGAAAATAAAGAAACGTGTTAAAGGCAAGATGCGTATTCTATACGAGGAACGAGTAATTAAATTTTCATATTCCCTTATCCAGCTTCCGTTTTAATGGATGTTTTGAATGCAAATATAAGGAAATGAATTATTCAATCTATTTTGCTTGCAGGCGGTAAGATAAGTTATAACATGAAAATAATTTTTGTGCATATGCATACAGAAACGAACATTCTAATACCCTTCCGTACTTCTTCTTATTCGGAAAATGCTGAATGATGGATTACGTTAATCTAAAATTAATTTTTGTGTTTATAAAGTATAATTTTCATATTTAAAATGTACACATTTTACCTAAAATAAATTTCAACACAAATGAAAAGAAGGAGTTTAACAAATAAATCTGCTCACGAAAAGAGAAACATATTCGGAGTAGAAACCATTTTATTGCAGTATAACTTTCAACAAATTCATCACTTTTGCCTTCGTCTATTTAATATCTCTCGATTCCTTCGCCATTATATTTTTAGTTGCCCGTCCATTAATTTACGCTGCGGAAAGGCTACTTGTTCAAAACTCATTTGGGAAGTTTGGGACACATTTTTCACTGTCATTGCCATCCGAAATAAAAACAATTAAATTGTTTGCGAATCGTGTCGGAAAACACGAGAGAGTGTTTTCGAGTAAAGTTGGAAGAGAAATGGGTTACAGAGTAAAAAATATGTTTCGCCCGCTCCCGATCATTTTCAATCGATCTGTTTAAGTTCGAAGACTGCTATCTGTACGCAAATTGATATCGACGTGATTAATAATATTCCCTCTGCAACTTGAACGAATTAATCGTCGATACTTAACCGCCGCGCACAAATAGTCATCAATCAGTTCTGAATTGTAGAAATTGAATTGTGGACGCATTCCACTAGAAGGTAAACATTGCACTGCAATTACCGATTGTGTTTAGAACTATATTTGTGGATGCAGAAGCTCGAGTTTTGTTGAGTTACGTATATATTGCGATGCTATTTGAGTGCTATTATCATATTACCGTTCTTTTTATTATTTGAGAAACAGATTTAATAAGTCACAAACTGCATATTTTGAATTAAGTGCGTAGATTACCATCTCGAAGAATCCGCCAATAAATTGAAAATTGTGAAATACATTCACGTTTGGCAATTCAATAACGAGACTGATGTGAGAATTGCGGTTTATGACAAATATGTTACTGCAACTCCTTTCAAGAACTACGGCGTTTTCATAAATTTCTAACGAATTTGGCTTGGCACCCAATGTGTTGTGGACAAGCTGGAATCAGCAGTCTGTTTTGGGTTTTTATTTGTTAATTAATCAAATCGCTCAATAGGCATTGACGGCCTAGGGCGTGTTTTCTACTTTCACTTTTATTCACTTTCTGGTAATCGGTACACTGTTTGCCTCCATTCTTTTGTGTTTCTCGCCTTAATTTTCCAGTTTCTTATTTCCATCTTTCTCAGATCTTCTTCTAAACTTTCGCTCCATCTTTTCCTCGACCTCCCTGTTCTTTTTCTGCAACTTAGTTTCCTCTTCGTTACCTACGTTAGCTTCGGTATCGGTTCATTTGACATTCTCACTATATGACCTAACCATCTAAGCCTTGTATCTTTATGTGTCTTATTATATTTGGTTCATTGTACAGTATTTTCAATTCCTCGTTACTCCTTCCCTTCCAGCCCTCTTCCCATCTGCTCAGAATATCTTCTTTCGTTTTGTTCAATATCCACATCTCGACTGCATATGTTACTGCTGGTGTTATGACAGTTTTACATATTCTGGTGTTTGCCGTTTTGTAGCTCATCAATGACTTCAAATTGCCAAAGTTTTTATTGCATTTCATTATTCTAGTTCTAATTTCCTGCTCTTCGTGGCCTTTCCCTTTTATCAGTACCATATACCAATAACAAAAATAGATTGTACGTCTTGAATTGCACTACCAGAGGTATGAATCAACACATTAACAAAACTAATAAAGGAAGATGGAAAAAGTAAAACTGTAGCAGTTATATCCGATATGGGACGTTATAATTTTACTTCTTGGAAAGAAATACTAGGCACAATGACCACTTATTTATTTATTAAACGTTCTATAAAGATGAATTATAATAAATTTATGTTTGTCGCGGTCGGGTAGAATAAAGTTTAACGTAGGTTAAACCATTACAAAAAAATTAAATTATAGGAACACACATAGGACGAATAAAAAAATTAAAACTAAAAGAAGCAAACAAAGCACCGCATTCCAACAATAAATAATTAGAAACGACGTTTTGATGCCATGCATGGGTCCATTGTTCCCATAAAAGTACGTATATATATATATATATATATATATATATATGTTTGATATTTGTACATATGAGAATTCAATTAAGAATTTTCCCTCAATATAATATATATATATATATATATATATATATATGTATATATACATACAAGTTAATAATTTTTACTCGGCCTGTGAAAGTAGGAAAATATTTTCTCTTGCAAACTTTTGTTTGTTATCAACTTTTTTAATTTGATGCATAAGTTGTGAAAAAAGCTAGGATTTTATACAAGATATTCGTCCAATTAATTTAGAAGATTAAAAGTAAAAGTAAGTCAATAACGTCAAATAAAAATGGGCATGGCCTATTCTACCTAAACGTCAATAATCTATCTGGCCAGTTGTTCGCATGGCACACGTAATGCGGTCGTTATCACTTCGTAGCACGGCCGTTGATGCCTTGGAGCGATTCGAAAAGAGATGCCCAAACTAATTGAACCCGAATATACACTTGAACCTGGTGAACATTTGTCCTGAATTTTACTAGTGTGTACACTTCTTCCTCCAAACAGTAAACATTGTAGTTATTTAACACGGGATATGATTTGATAATTAATTAAAGTATATACTATTTTATAATTAATTAAAACACCGAAAGTGAAATGAACTCCGTCTTCGTGCGATATGGTAATACTCCACTTGAGCTCGAGCCACTACCAGCGTTTATGTTTCTACGTCTAAATAATAAACATCAAGGTATACGCGATCGGGGGTTCTCGCAATTTTCATTGGGAAATTTTAATATAAGAAAAATGAATTACAGATTTACGGTGATAGTAGGAAAATATTGTCTCTTACAAATTTTGTTTTATTTTGTTTTCAACTTTATTCAGTTTTTATTTGATGCATTAGTTGTGAAAGGGATGGTATATATAAGGAAAAGGGTTATCGCGGAAACCGTTTGTAGTTTAAACCCGTAAGATGCGAATACGATTTAAACAATCAACAGTTTAAGATGCCAAAATTGCAATAGATGTATAACTTATTGCGTAATATTACGTAGTCATCTGCGCTTGCATTATAAATTTGCAACACCTTTTTGTGATTAGAATAATCAATGACATTTATACGAACGCTCGAAGAAATGTTAAACTAATTGATTCTACAGGGCAACAAATAGTAATAAAATTAGTTCGGTTTTGCAGGAATATCCTGATTACGTTAAACTTCCTGGTGTGTTTCTAAATTATATTGATCCATATTTAAAATTTGTAAATGTTGTCTCAATTGATAATGTTATGTACAAAATATAAATGCAAAACGCCAAACATATATAAACATACAATTAAAATATTAAATGTTTTTAGCACCACTTGTCAGAGATAAATGGTACTAAACAGCCAACAATAAAAAAATCATCCATACTATTAGAACTAAAAGGCATACTCGAAGTGTTCTTGAATACTATACAATGTCTCTTCAGTTAGTACACGTCTTTTTGAAGGCAGAAGAACCATTTCACAAGCCATGGGTCGGTTAGGCTCGCAGAGCTAATATATATATATATATTATCATTTCAAACCTTAAATATATAACAAGCGATTTATTGGGTGTGTTGCTCTTTCAGTGGCTTAGATTGAATCCATATATCCAGAAATGTATATAAGATTGAAGGCTGTTAGAAACTATAGCGGACTTAAAGAGTCACAACACTAAATACCCCATTTAATGGTAATTAAATTATTTGATTTGATAGTGTACAAGTTCCTACTGTCTGTTAATATTTGTCCTGTTATCATTGATTTAATAGTTAGCTGTTCCTTTCATTTATTTTGCAATACAGGTTGTAAGAACTGTGTAGTATTAACACATGTGATCGACCGAAATTTTGTGATACTCTTGGCATTTCTCTTTTCCGGTATTACATAGATTATGCCTCTATAAAATTCTTCAGGGATTGGTTTGAGTTGGACAATAGCCGCGGCAATTATAGCTAGACCATCCGTGAGGAGGCACTGAATACACAGTTGCGATCTGAGATTGACAAAGCTTAATTCTCTTCACGGATTATTGGTTTATGCAAATTGTGCTTACGTTGTAAGCTTTGCACAGTTACTTGATAGCCGCCCATTAACGCACTTAAATTATTAGGTCGTTATATACAGCGTCCTCCAGACTTTGGCTCTCGAAAATAGTCTACCCCTTCACTTCTTGACACCGTCCAAGGTAACTCCAACAACTGATAGACTCTCCTCTTATTATTGTTGCTAATGAATTTATTTGCATTCCCTTAGTTTTTTTGCATTCTTTTAGTTTAACATTACACTACATTAAATATATTACAATTCTCTTAATTATTCTTCAGGTATTTCCATTTCTGAGTCCATTTGCGGGGAATGCCTTCCATTTCTGGTGCAGCTAAGTCGCAGATTTATCAATAGTATTCTTGGTATTCTTTCTAACCGCTTGGTGTAAGAAATAATTCAGAAAACCATTCTGAACCAATTACAGGTATTTGAACCACAAAACATGTAGCAGACGTGTGCACCACTTGCTGAGACTTGATGCTGCTAACGCCCAATCTGCTCTGGCGAACCGATTCGATTTACTCCCCTTCCACTTTACATCCGCACCCAACATATATCAAGACTTCACGTTACTCACCATACCTAGAGAGCGTTAAAAAGGAAAGTTCGGTTAATATTTGATTTGCCCTCGTAGATATGTGTATATAGTCTGAGAGAAACGCAAACTCCTGATTTTCTCGAACTTAGGTCCTCATGAGATCTTGGATGTCCCAGTATAAGAACATGTCGATATCTATTTTGTTTCGTGTTACTATTGCCAGACCAACCGGCTTTTCTGATAATATCGATCACTCTGGTTTTTCAAATGTAACAACCTATATAATGTTTAATTTTTTGTTTGTGCCTTGTAATCTCAGTTCAACGATAAATCACAGATGGGATTTATGGTAGTTGGTATTAGAAAGAACTGAAAATAACGTGTACAATTGAAATAATGTGGCATTTTTTACATTATTTGTTAATTTATAAAGTTGTTAACTAAAATTGACAGTACTTTGTAGTATTGAATAACCTCCACGGTACCACACCTAAACAAGAAAATTTATAAAACTAATCTCCAAATTTTGCAGAGTTGTTTCAACGAATTATCGACATATCTTAATTAATTTCAAGAGCAAATTGAACAAATCTAGTTGAGGCATTCTGCCATTGATTAGGTAACTGTCAAATTACAAAGAGCGCACATTTCGAGCATTTGATTACTTAAACATCATTTACCTCTGCTTTTTAATAAAAATCCTTTAAACACGGTGTTAATCTTTCAATTACTTTCCTGTAATTTGGCTGCATCTAGTTTTCATTAAAATTTTAGTTCTTTTTATGCCTCTAACTTACTTACTTGAAATCTCATGTGTGATATGTCGCTGAACTGAAATTAAAAGGTAGAAACAAAAAATGAAACAATATACAGATTGTTTCCTTTACAAAGCCAAAGTGATTAATATTATCAGAAAATTCCTTAATCTGACAACAGTGTAAAATCTGCATGTTTTTATACCCCCACATCGAAAATTTTTGAAAACCTATTTTCGAGAAAATTAGACATTATTATTGTTATATACACAATCAGTAGCTTACATCGAGCAATTGAAGAATTAGTTCAACCTGTCTAGCATTTTCAATTAAAGCAGTTGACAAATGGGCTTTGGATTTGTAAAGGACACCCGATTCCATAATAAATTTTAATCGAGACACCTGAGCACGCTAATTTAATACTTCTACAAGGTGAGCGTGTATACATAAATTCGAACGAAATTGATTTTATATCGCCATTAATTGCCTGTAATGAACTAACACGGATTTAACTGTATTTCTGAAATTAAATAGGTATTTGTAGGGCGATAAAATGAAATACATTGCCAAAGGTTTATTCTCATTAATTCGTACGACTATATAAAACAAAGTCGATTTAAATCCAACTTTATCGTATACGATGAGTTATATTTTCATGGGAGAAACAGCGATGTGAAACTCAAATTATATCAAATGTTGATGATACTTATAGTGATTGGCTTTATTTTCGTCTTTTGACTAAGGGAAGGAATTAAAAATAATAATAACCTATGAATATTGGATAATATAATTACAAATGATGACCAAATCCAAAACCCGTTAGTAGAGCAACGAAGTCAACAATGCAATAAACATATACTTTTCTTTCCTTTGTTTTGCTCCATGAAAGATGACCATTGTGTGGTCGAAATACACTTTTGGAATTTAGATGGTTCCAAAAAGCTGTGTGGTAAAGATAAGATCTAATTTATTTCAGTTCTAAACCATAGACATTTCTAATTTTGTGTTTGTTAAACCAATTGCCATTTGATATCATTATTATTGATATTTTTATAGAGAGACAGAAAAATTGGTGTGGTAAGGATAGGGGTTAATTTGTTTGAGTCTTAACTATTCACATTAATATAAAGGTATTGGACGAAAACCATATTTGGTATCGAAAAGCTGTGTGTAAAAAGGACCAGTGACGTGCCAAGAAACTGTATTTGGAGGTCAAATTACATTATAATTATAATAATAATAATGTGCTTCAGTTTTATTAGTTAAATTTTGCTTTTTAATCGGGCCTTAAATAGTGCTAATGTATTAATTTAAAAATAGGTTACTATGTCAACACCTAATCTGTTAAGCTGATGTACTATACCGGTTATCGTATTTGGCAATTTATGATATCTTGACATAAATTATGTTCGTTTATAAATAGTTAAAGAGGTTCATACTATTTATTTTCAAATTCAGTGACTTTGATTTGCATTCCACAATTTTAAGATAAATTAAAATAATAAATTAAATAAACAGAAGATGTTTAACATAAACAAAAGGTGCAAACCAATAGCACAGCAATGATCTGTGGCCTCCCATAATATGCGATTAGGGGATTATTATTATGCAATTATTATGTATTAGACTCGTTCAGAAACAATATCACGATTCTGAAGAATATACCGAATATTATCTGAAAATATTTTACCTTTATACAAAAGCACCAAACAAACTAGTTGCAAAGAAGTATAAATAAAGAACGCAGAACTAAGTAGCATGTTACGGCGACCAATATTGGCAGCGGAACTACTAATAACGCATAGTTTCCTTACTACAATCCAGAGACAAAAATCAGTTGAAAGAATGGCGCAAACCAGAAAAAGGGCTTCTGCTTAAAGTACGTGCAGTAGCATAAACATCCGTTATTGTAACAGGATAATGCAAGACCACACACCACAGGAAGAACGAACGATGTGTTAAACGAATTGAGTTGGGAATTGCTCGCACGCCATCATCCGTTCCCAAATTTGAAAGAACCACTACGTGGTCTTCAATTTCAAACCTTAAAAACTGTAAAACTTGAAATATATAAGTGGATTGCAGAGAATCCAAAAGGGATCTTTGAGGGTACTTTAACAAAATTAGTGTAATGTTGCGATACGTACAGCTTTCGCAATATAAGTTGGCGAGCGGTGGGGATGCGCCGTAAACGTATTTAGGACACGTACCTCCCACCTGTCTGATTCCGATAGTGCATAGGAATTACCATTGTCGTATCAATATGAGTTCCGTAGGTGAAGGAAAAGTGATAAATAGTCAAGCGCGGGAAATAGTTTTTAATACTATTAATTTTTTTTTGGTTTAAAAACGGTACAACAGTCCTTATCAGATATAAAAGAATGTGTTTCGAATGCAACCGGTATATCTATAAGAAGTATCGAGCGAATTGTTCAGGAAGGCAAAGCCGAAAATACTCCCGGAGAAAATAAATTTTGCAATCCAAGAAAAAAGCGACAGCGGCGTCGCTCTGTTACACAGTTGCCGTAATACAAAATTAGGAGGCTGCGACACATAATTTATAATTTTCACCGTACAGAAGACTGTCGTGTTACTATAGGAGCTTTACATAAGAAGGTGAGTAAAGAACTAGAATGGGAGGGCTCAGAAACTTCGCTGCGAAAAATTGTGAAAGATATGGGACTCAAATTTAGGTGTACACAAAATAACAGAAAAATATTAATCGAACGAATTGATATTAGGTCGCGAAGAAGAGATTATTTACAGAAAATAAAATTTTTTAGACAAAACAAAAATCCCATAGTGTATATTGACGAAACATATATTCATAGTGGTCATACTTCATCGAAAAATTGGAGCGATAGAAGTGCAAAAGGTCTTGTAAAAAATATATCTAAAGGGCAAAGACTAATTATAATACACGCGGGCGGTAGTATACATAGGTTTCCTTCCAGAGTGCTTACTAATATTTAAATCTGGTTCAAGAAGTGATGATTACCACGACGATATGAACGTCGAAAATTACGGGAAGTGGGTGAATGAGAAACTAATTCCAAATCTGTCTGACAAATCTGTGGTTGTCATAGATAATGCTCCCTACCATAATTTTCAAGCAAATAAAGCACCTACATCTGTCAGTAGGAAAATAGAAATGGTTCAATGGTTGGCAGCTAAGAGGATTCCCTTTGACACCAATATGTTGAAATCACAATTATATCATATAATCAAGTCACATAAAGAGCGCTATGTTACTTATAAATTTGATGAATATTTTGAACAGAAGGGGCATACTGTTTTAAGGTTGCCTCCATATCACCCAGACCTCAATCCTATTGAGATGGTATGGGCACAGATTAAGAATAATGTGGGAGCAAGAAACGTCACATTCAAATGAGAAGATGTAAAGAAATTAACAGAGGAAGAAGAGCTTTCAAAAATATCAATGGAGGACTGGCAGAAACGCTGTGAGCATTTCATGACAGTAGAAGAAGAATATTTACATAATGAGATCTTGGTTGACGAACGCTGTCAACAGCTTATTATTAATTTAGATGAAGATATGATGATGAACTATACTTTGATGACAGCAATTAGTTTAACTTTCTTATAATTCATTCATTTCGTAACTCCATTAAATTTTCATTAATATTAACTAATAATTATTGTATGTTCAGATAACTCTCTTAACCATATAAGTTCATAAATCAAATTACCTGTATATTATAATTACGGATTAGAACACAAATTGTTTTAAAAAATAAACACATTACGATGACTAGTAAATTAAAAAACAATTATGCTTAAAAAGAAATTGTTTGTATTTTTAAATATAAATTTAATTAACAATTAGGAACCTTCAGGTACGCCAGTGATACGGGAACGTTGCAGGACGAATGATATGCAATCTATCCCTCCTCTATCTGCGCGAACTCACTCCCATCCTTCGCCAACTTATATTGCGAGAGCTGTATATTCAATTAAATGGAGATTATATTGAAGAACTACATTGTAATTTTGATGAGAATTTACACGTGGCCTGAAAAGTTATAGCGAAAATCCCATAACTATGGGGTACGTCCCTCGTATATATAATACAATAGAATTATGTACATATTTCAGACAAAATATTGTATTTACATACATACCTACACACTTGGCTCCGTTACCGCGAAATATAGGAATCGAAGAATAAGCAGCAATCGTCCATAGAGATAGCGATATGTAACAAAATCGCAAAAGTCGAATTAGGATATTGCGTGAACTGTAGCATTCAAACATTATTTATTCCCTTCTAGTAGCAACCATAAATAAATCATGTTTTGTCGAGCCTTACTCTCTATCCAGCCTCTGTGAGAGAACTGCGCGCGGCACCGTCACCGTCGTCAATTTTTCGCATATGGCACGTTGCTAGTGTTATCCTTACAGGCTCGGCGAACGATCAATGCTGATTGATTCACAATCATTCGTTTTTCGGAAACTACAAGTAAGCTCAGAAAAGCTAATGCAAAATTTCGGATCATTCTGCATCAGGACGATGAAATCATATCACCCAGCATCACAAGCTATCGATTGCCGAATTAACCATCCTTTGTCCATATACATATGTAGTCTTAATTTAAATTTAAATAATATCTTTTTGTACGCATTTGAATCATTTGTCAAACATGAAATGCGTTGAAACCCTTTGTTTACACTTGTAGGGACTGTCAAAGCATTTCAAAGTCATGTTTTTGATATGTTATTTTCAGAATAGAAAGGTGTTTGGAAAACCGGTTCTAACGTACGCACTAGTGTGCAAAGGACACTAAGTACGTTTTTAATGTATCACGATTATTCTTTTATATTCTTTTTAGAAACTGACACCATCACTCGTACAAGTACTATTCCTCTACGTATGCCACTGGAAAATAATTTTTATTAACATTACAATTGTAGTTGTTACTTACTAATACAGGAAATTGGGTGCTTCAATTTATGATTAAGACCTGAAGCGGCATCAAACGGCTTAATTCCCTTTTAGATGGGATATTAATTTACTCAATGGGGAAACATACAGTTGTCAGCATAATTCTTCTGGTTAATGTGAGCACAAAAGGCTTTAATTTCGTTTAGCTTCCCCAAACCCATTCAAAAACTTACGAGGCATTAACTAATTTTGCAGAAGCGGAGCAAAATCTATTGTAATTTTATTATGGTTTATTCATTGTGGTTATACTATTTCAAGAGAAACTACTCTAGTCATTTTTCTTGACTTTTCTTCTTATGCCTTTTCTGACGCTCTTGATGTTGATGTTTGTCTATTAACCGAAACTTGGCTCTCTGATGACATTTATAATTCCGAAATATTTGGCTCTGGCTTCACTGTTTTCAGAGCTGACAGAGACTTCCGTTCTGTGGGCCTTGCTTCAGGTGGAGGTGTGTTATCTGCTTTCCGCGGCTGTATCGAGTCGGTTGCGGTCGACTCATCTCCTATTTCGTCCTTAGTGCCTTTGATTGATATCATAGTAGTTAAATGTTCTTTTAAATTTAAGATTGTTCACATTGTCAACATATATATTCCCCCTCTGTTGGCATTGACGATTATGAATTGTTCATGGATGCCCTCTGTTTGTTCTTACTTGATAAGAATTTACTTATTCTTTGTGATTTTAATTGCACTAACTTTAATTCTGATACATGTGCCAATGATCGGAAAGTTAATATATTGCAACACTTTATTAATACTTTACAACTGCAGCAATATAACACCGTTACTAATGAGAATGGCAGACTTCTCGACTTGATTTTATCGAACATGGGATGTTCCTCACTGTCTCGCGCGATCATGATCCGCTTGTTGCAGAGGATTTACATCATCCGGCTTTGGGAATAGCTTGTGGTCTTTGTCAGGACAATAAGGATGGGCATTTTCCGTCTAATTTCAACCTTCGCTATAACTTCAAAAAGCTAATCTATCAAGTTTATATAGTGATATGGCTGCAGTGGACTGGCAATTTCTACCGAATTATTCTGATGTAAACATGGCTGTGTCTGAATTTTACGATACACTATATAAAATTGTCGACATATCGGTTCCCAAATTCATTACACCCAATCGTGTTTTTCCACCGTGGTTTGATACAAGTATTAAGAAGCTAAAAGCAGAAGGAGTACCATTTTAGAAAACATAAGAGATCGGTCTCGTTGTACCACTCACGTGAATACGAAAGACTGCGGAAGTTGATTAAGTCTGAGGTCAGGTATAAATTTCGGAAATATCAAGAAAATATTGAATCCAATATTATTCGCGATCCGAAATGCTTTTGGAAGTTTATTGGTGGAAGGAGGAACGATTCCAGGATTCCGATTTGCATGGAGTTGGATGGTTAAGAAATCAGTACCCCACAAGATATTGTTGACGCTTTTGCTACAGTTTTTTCCAGCGTCTATCGTCCTTCTACCCCTTCTTCTTGTTCATTTCCTATCACATATAACAACTTCCGTATTAACTCTTTTACATCTACTGAAGTCGCTGCCAGTATAAAACGTCTAAAAGCAGATATGAGTTCTGGCCATGATGAGCTACCTGGCTTTCTTATATGGGACTGCGCCGATGTCCTGTGTATACCTCTTACCCTTATATTTAATTTAGCTTGCAGAACGTGTACTTTCCCTAGTGTTTGGAAAGTTAGTAGAATTTCTCCAGTGCATAAAAGTGGTTCTCGCACTAACGTCAATAATTATAGACCAGTTAGTATTTTATCTAATTTCGCCAAAATTTTTGATCACTTGCTATATAACGAAATTCTATATCAAATCAAACCATAACAAATCTGTTGGAAATTACTCAGTTCATCAGTGAGGCGATTGATGAGAGAGGGCAGGTCGATGTTTTATACACAGACTTTTCTAAAGCCTTTGATGCACTAGATCACTATCTTTTACTACAGAAACTTGATGCTTGCGGCTTCACAACTCAATCTTTGGATTTTTTGCGGTCTTATCTATCAGGACGTACCTTATATGTTTCTTATAACGGACACAGTTCCTTCTCCTTTTCTGCTGCCTCCGGGGTTGTGCAAGGCTCCAACCTGGGTCCTCTGCTTTTTAACATTTATTTGAATGATTTGTTTCCGTTACTAAATTGCAATACCCTGGCCTACGCTGATGATCTGAAGATATTCAATCGAATTACTAATGTGAATGATGCTATGCAACTTCAAGAAAATCTAACAATTATTAGCAATTGGTGCTCTGCTAACAAAATTTTATTAAATATCGATAAATGCTGTGCTGTATCCTACACAAGATGCGATGTCTCTGTCATCTTCAATTACAATATCAATGGGCTTCTAATTCCTAGGGAGTCTGCGGTGAAGGACTTGGGAGTTCTCTTTGACACTAAACTAAAATTTAATCTCCATGTTGCTGCCGTTTCTGCTGCTGCCTCTAAATCTCTGGGTTTTATTTTCCGCACCTGTAAAAATTTTTATAACTTGTCTGCGCTGAAATCTCTTTATTGTGCCTTCGTGCGCAGCAAGTTGGAATATGCATCCCTTGTGTGGTATCCGAATTATGTTTACCTCGATCTAACCCTCGAGCGTGTACAGAAGAGATTTTTAAAATACCTGTCGTACAAGACTGATCGAATTTACCCGCAGCGTGGCACATCTCATGTCGACCTTTAAATCGTCATGATTTCCCATCTCTTTCTGATGGGAGGAGGGATTCCAGCGCTAGATTCCTGGTAAAACTTGATTGAATGAAATTGATTCACCCCATTTGTTAAGTAAAATTGGTTTTTTGACTCCGCTACGATCAACTCGCTCCTCTGAAGTTTTTCGGTTCCCAGAGCTAGAACAAACACCCTGAAGAAAGCACCGATCACGCACTTATCTCGGAACGCCAATGAGTTATTTAGACGTTATTCTCTATAATATTAAGTATTTAATGTAGTTTATTATGCAACAGAATTTTGATCATTTCACTTGAATTTTTATTACTTCAGTTGGCATACACTATTTTCTTTTCTTTTTCTATTTATTAACATGTTGTCCTGTAATTGGTTCAATTGTAACTGTTGGACAATAAAGGCTATTATTATTATTATTATTATTATTATTATTATTGACAAAAAGGAGGAAGAAAGAAACTAGGAAACTGTGATTAACTTTGACAATCACAAGTGTTTATTAAATTCGAATTTGGTATCGAGTACTAAGCCAAGGTCAACGTATCATGACGACTCCTCTTTATAGCTACTTACATATGCGCATTTCTACACAATACACATACGAATCGCATACATAAACCGTACCTGAGCTTTTTATTTTTCAAAATCAAAACGATACGTTGGATGAAAATGCTAAAAAACACAATATAATTCGTCCTGATTTCTTAAAACTATGTATGTATTACACCTTCGCAGACACCACGACAGAAAATTAAGAGAATTGGGAGAGACATATTGTTTTCTATTTTCTCATTAGGCCATCCTCAGGAAAGCCTCTAAGCTCCTTTAGTTTGTCGAACCTCCCTACATAGAATTTCGCTTGGACTTCCTACGACCTCTTGAAGGAGTTCATCTTACCTAGTGCTGGATTTATTACTAAGCCACTAAATCCTAACTAACGATTGATACCGAAAATAAGAACAAATTAGTTTTCGTATCCAGAGAATGTGTTGATTGTCCGAAAATTTAATTTCTTCTGGAGTTTGATAATAAGGTCCTTTCTGTACATTACGATATAGCTGACGCATTTATATAATTACATGTAAAGTATTTTAGCTTCACAATCATTATTTGAGAATAGTATCGGTTTGGAGAAATTATAATGGATATAATCTATTAAGGAATTAAATGCATTTTGAAATTATATGTGACAAAATTGTATTTCCTGAAACTCGAATTTTAGTGATCCTATCAAAATAAATTTTGTCCTACTCTCATCAACAGCATTCAAATGTACTTCGCTTTGCAGAACCCACCGTTTCAGAGGTACGGTGCTCTGTATTTTTGGAATTTGGCGTTAACGATAACCCTTTCGTTCGTATGTTATTTGTTTCTCTCCGGCGATTCACTGCTGAAAAAATTAATTTATCGAAATTTCAGTTGGAATGTGATTGTACCTATTTCGAAATTTAAGAAAATTGCATATTGCATTTCAGTTTTGAAACAAAAGTCGTTGTTCTAATGTTAACTTTGGGTATTCTAACTTGAGTGAGTCGTTATGTTTTCTTCTGTGTTTTCTTCCACACAGGTCACTATTATGATTGGAGTCGGAGGTCTTTAAATGATTGTTATGAGGCGGGATAAAACTCGTTAATTGGTATAAGTATAAATAATTATTAGAGCGAAGCTCTTTTAGGGAGATTCTGCGGCGAGAGTTAACTGGCAAAAGTGAGACGCTTGAAATCATCAGATTGATTTCTATCTTCTTTCATTACTCATTAGTTCGTTTTCGCACACACATACTCATCGCGGGAGCAACAATGCGCCGTATTTGCGTCTCACCCATCAGATGGCGCTCTTATTATTCGGACTCGAATTTACATCAAATTCAACTTCAACTTATTTACCATCGGTTTCGAAATGAAATACTTTTTCTTTAGACATTGTTTATTCAATTATAGAATTTTACCTTTTATTCAAATAAGCATCAAATGCGTATTGAGCTTTGCTCTTGTCGGGTGTCCGACGACACTTTTTTTCTTCTAAAACGTTAAAGGTAGATATTTTCAGAGATATAATATCGATAAAATCATCTTCATTGCGGAAATTTAGAACGATGAATAGGAAGGGAGCCAGCTTATAAAACTTGTTTACCCAGATCAGTGCCGCTTGAAAACACACGGGCTCTATGTCAACATTACCTGTAAATGCCATTGTACAGATTAAATTTTGTGTACTAATAATTAATAAAAATTAGTCTTGAATGTGAATTTGAACATTGAACATCTGAACTTGCAACAAAACGAAAACCTGTATTTTAAATGCCGGTCTTAAATATTTTGGAGCTTACGGCAAATTAACAAATGCACTTGACGAATATCATTTCGCAAAGTTATAAAACTTATTCAATAACCAAGCAATTATGTTGGTGCTATGAATTTTATTTTTCTACAGTTGGTGAGTTTCACTGCCGTAGTGTATACTCACAGGTGACATATTGTTAGAAATAATGACCAACACTAAAGTAATGTTTGGGTAGACTTGATAATAGATATGGTGTATAGCAAACGCTTTATTAAATGAAAAGAACACGGATGAGTACGATATAAATTTATTGAGAACAATTGTTTAAAAGAGATAGTCTCCATTAGCTTGTAAAGACATTATTTGTCGTTTCATGTTTACAAATACACGGAAAAGCGCTTCCTGTGTTATGGTTTGAGTTTCGTGCCTTATCGCTTTTTAAACATCATTCAAATTATGCACACAGTTTTTATAGAGATTATTCTTCACATGTCCGAAAAGAAAGTAATCTGTTGGTGTGCAGTGTAGACTTATACTACGATTTCCATAAAATTGTTGCAAATAATTTATGGTGATACGTGCAGTACGAGTCTGGTTGGAAATAGCCCCTTGTTATTTTATCATGCAATTGATTAAAAAGCTCTGTCAGAATAACAATTCGATATTTATCTACATTAATTATCTCGTTAAAGAATATTAGCCGTATTATTCCTTAAGCCTTTTCTACCTTTTTTCCTGGTGCTTTAGGCATGTGTGGATTTGAGTTCTCTATATTATCTTGTTGCATATTTGCCTCCATCTTTTCCTATTTGGTATGGCTTGTTGCGCTTCCTCCCACGATATTGCTTTTCTACCCAATGCATCTCTCACGTCCTCTAGCCACGTGCATCTTGGCCTGCCTCTTGATCTCTTCTTGTTCGTCCTGGCTTCAAACACCTGTTTGACTATCCTTTGTTCTGGCATCCTTTTCATGTGTCTACACCACCTCTGCTGTGCTTTTTCAATATTTTCCTCCATTGGACTCAGTTTCAGATTATCTCTAAGTGTTATGTTTCTAATTCTGTCTTTTCCTGTTTTATTTAGCATTTTTCTTAAAAATCTCATTTCTGTAGATGTTGTTTTTCTTTTTGTTTCTCAGTCATGGTCCATGTTTCCCCACCGTATAAAAGTATTGGCATACTTACTTTTTAAATATTTCCACTCTGATTTGTACTCCTATTATTATTAATTCCGGTATTTTCCTATTTCTTAGTATCACCCATATGTCTATTCTATTAACCTTCGCAAAAGTCTACTGTAGGTCTGTAAAGCATAAATATGCCTCTTTGTCCTCTTTTATTACTTTTTCTCGTATTTGTCTCATTATAAATACTGCATTATTTACCCCTCTACCCGGTCGAAATCCAAATTGTGTTTCATCCAAAGTATGTTCCGGTTTATCTCTCATACGTTTTGCTAATACTCTAGTATATACCTTTGATACTGTTCTAGTTAGTGTTATCTCTCTGTAGTTGCTACAGTCTTTTGTGTCCCCTTTTTTGCAAATTGGTATTATTATACCTGTTGTCCATTACCTTGTTGCACTATCTAACATTATCCTGTTCATCATCTTCGTAAGTTTCTGTATGGCTAACTCTGGTAGTGTCTTACATCCAAATGCTGGTTTTCGGCGGTTATGTCCTCCCCTTTTACAAGATTTTATAATATTCTCTCCATTTGTCCATAATTTTGTCTTTTTCTTCTGTGACATTTCCTTCATTGTCCTTTATATTTAATATTGTCTCTGCTCTTTTCTGTCTCATGTTTCTAATTACACCGAAGAGAAGCTTCTGGTTCTTTTTATCAACGGTTTTTCATTTGTTCTGCAAATTGTTGCCACCATCATTTCTTTTCTTCCCCTATCACTTTTTTGACATCTTTTCTTCATTGTTTGCATTTCTCATACCCTGTTTGGTCCCTTGTTTGCAAATATTTTTCCACTCTCTCAAATTATATCTTTAAATCTTCTCCAGCTTTCTTCGATTCTTAATTCCTCGTTGTTTATGCCCAGTCTTTCCCCATATTTCTTTTGATATTCCTCTCTTATTTCCTTCTCTCTTAGTTTATAGCATTTTATTTTAGAGTTTACAATCTTGTGTTTATTTCTTTAACGTTTTTTTTCCAAATTTTAATAACTACTGTAAGAGAAAGAGGTTTCCGGGCTTCTTTTTACTTTAATATCCTTGACATTTCTCCAAATTTCCTTATGTATCAAGAAGTAGTCTACAATAGATTTTTCCTTTCTTGATATCACTTGTCTAGTTATTTTATAGATTTCTTTTTTCTTAAAATGTGTGTTGCCAATCTTTAATTCATTTCCTAAACTTATTTTTATTATGCGTTCTCCATTATTACTTTTCACTGTCTCTCCTTGTTTTCCCAGGCACCATTCCATTCCTTTATTCTCTTTTCCCACTCTTCCGTTTAAATCTCCCATTATTATTACCTTATTATTTGTGCTATCTATCTCTTCTTGTAGATCACGAACAAAATTATCTTTTTCTTCAACTATTGCACTGTCGTTCAAGCCGTAGCACACAATTAGGGTATATTCTTTGTTTCCTTCATTTTCTTTAATTAATATCGATGTTATTCTTTCACTTACAAATCTTTCATTTTTCATATTTTTTATCTTTTCTTCTTTTATCAGTACTGCTACTCCCGCTCCCGCATTTTCCTTCTGATTCACTCCGGGTCAGTACATCCAATATCTATTAGGTAATCTTTTACGCGCTTTCCCTTTTTTCTTTGTTTCCGTGATTCCTACGTAGTGCAATTTTAGTTTTTCCATTTCCTCTGTCAGTTCATCTTCTTTCCCATTTATCCCTCTAACATTCCATGTTCCCAATCTAACAATTCCAGATAGTAATTCCTTCGTTTGCATTTTATGTGTAGATATATTTCCAGTTGTCGTCTTCATTTTAATTTTTATAAAATTGTCCAGATTCATATCCCTGCCAGGTTCATCCTTGTTATTCTGCCTCTCTGTTTTCTTCATTGTTTTTATTCCTTTCTGGCGTTGCATCCCTTCTATTATTTTGCTATTCGTTTAAGTTTATTACGTAACTCGCGCTCCTCGTTCATTAATTCATTGTTGATAAAGCTTTTCTCTCTTAATTCCCTCAATTTCTTCTTGTTTCTTATGATATTATCTTTTCCTATCGCATTGTTCGGTTTAATTTTACAGATCTTCGTTCCAATTTATGTGTCTTGTTCTCTACTTGTTCCTTTTCCACCGTCCTCACTCTCTTTTCCATGTTTTTCAAATCTTCTTTACATTTCCTATTTTCTTGCTTAAGCATTTCGTTTTCCATCTTTAAGTATTTCAATTCTTGTTGGTATGCCTTCTGGTCTTGCTTTATTTCCTTGATGTCCTTCATTAATTCGCGCATCATGTCGGTTAGGGCTTCCATCTTACCGTTGTGTTTCCTATCTTGTTGGGGGGATCTGTTTATCTTTTTACCCCTTCCGAAAATTTCCTCCACTTCCTTATTTCTTTTCCTTCTAGTGTCTCCTGACGTGGAGTCGTCACTACTTATTTTGCAGTTTGCCAGTCATTGTTCTCACTCCGCGCGCCTTAGTTGCTGATTGTTTACCACGGACTAGCACTCTGCGCCCCTTATCACCCAGTTAGCTGACTCGTTTGGCCTCAAAGATCGTTTCACGTGTCTATCGGTTTATTACTTCGTAACTTATTAATATTTTTCTGATTCCGTAAATTAGTTCTACCACTTTTGTTTATGCACTTTACAACCCGCACTTTAATGTGCAAATTGTATTCGCCCGTCCTACGTAGTAAGACTGGCACACGAGTTTGCTTATTTCCGCAAGCACGACTCGTCCGCCCCATTTACCGTTCGGAAGTCAACTCCTCCGTCTTGATATAGCGATCCAAATCCCAACTTGTAATGGATGTAATTTTTTTTCTAGAAAAGTGTTTTCCGTACACAAACGTTAGGTAATTCTGATTATTTAGATAACCAAATAAATGGAATCATACTTTATCTGTAAAAAAGGTCAAGTCCAAAAAATAATTATTACCAAGTTGCTCGTTAAATCATTAACAGTACACTACTTATTGTTGATAATCATGATCGTACAATTGCCGCACAGCCGAAACTCTATATGGATGAATCTTTAAATCTTTATGTAGAGATTTTACGCAGCTAGTCCTACTAATGCCCAAAAACACATAATTAAGGACTTGTGCTGATTTAAGTACTGTAGCTCGCGCGCCTGTCCGTACTGATAGCTGTAGGGGACTTCGATTCATTCTTTCTTGAAGATTATTGACAATAGGTTTTGCTAATATTGTAGTTCTCCCGTTAGATTTAGCCTTACAAATATACGTAGTTTTTTTCCTCAAAGCATTTTCTAATCTCACGTTTGTGATGGTCGGAAACTTGATAGTTGACATTTCCATTAGTAAATACTTCAACAAATTGGTCAAAGCAAGCAAATTGTACTACCAAATTCTATCCTGGTTTTGAGTAGCACTTCAAAAATAGGTCATAATTATGTAAGTGTCTTGTTCGGGCGTAAACAATCTGATTTTCCAGTCAAAATTAGAGAAATAAAATAGTGGTTATTGAAACGCAAGTTGCAACGAAACCCACGGGACCTCTTTTGAGTATGCAACCAATATTACAAATTGGTAATGCTAAGCTGCTAAATTAAAATCGTCAAAAATATGTACGTTTTTCAAGGTCAGTTACAAAATGTAAGTTTCCACAGCGCACCTCATTTGCTTAGTGGTTGTAATGGTGTGAACATAGACAAACTATCTTATATCTTATCATCGAGTACAGTTGCAATGTTACCTTAGGCTGTACCTCGTCGTCTCTCTCAGTTCGCACAGGTTCAAGAGCGTTCTTATATTTAATTCACTGGACATTTATTATTTATTTGAAAAGTTCCACCTACACTCACACAAAATATTTTTAGTTTCTCTAAAGTAAATCCAGCATATTTTATTTTTATAACTATATTCATTTAAATTTACAGAAAATGCTGAAAATGGTCTCCATTAGGCAAACATTTACTCGCCGCTTCCAATTTTCAAAATATTGCAATTCTTCTACAGTAATTTTCGTGCTTAATTCTTTAAATACCCCATTAAATAAAAATCGAAGGGTGTAAGATTTGGAGAACGTGGAGGTCACAAATGTATGGTAATTACTGTTACAAAGAAATTGTTCGAAATATTTGTCGCTTTATCAATGTGAGGAGGGCATTAGCCTGTTGAAAGAAACCAATTCATTATCATGTAGTTCTTCTATAAAAACCTTTAAAATTTTATGATATCGCTCGACAGGTATGGTGTCATACAAAAAAGATTGCTCCCACTATTCTTTGTTCGACATAGCTACCCAAACTCTCAATTTTTATGGGGTGAAGATGTGATTCGACAAACGGATTTTCTGTAGACCCTGTTCTATAATTTCGAGAATTGATACATACAGTCAGAAAAATAGAACCACACCACATTAAGAAAGTAATGTGCAATGTGGTATTGTTGTTTACGTGCTCCCTAAACCATCGACAAAAACTTATTTGTTTCTCAAAACTAAGGTGATTTAATTGTTGAACAACGTTTCCTTGAAAAGTACTTAATTTTTAAGGAAGCATTTTAAGCTTCTTAGTAATTCTCTTGTGAGTAGTTCCCACAGAAAGCCCAAAAGTAATATTATTGAGCGAAATTTGAATAAATAAGAAATTTCAGTACCTATCTGGCTGACTAATTTTACCACTGATTTGTAGGTGCTACATTCCATACGAACTTGAACATTATCGAGCATATCCGCAGTTAATTTACTAGCTTCACCCTTAGTTTTTTGCACACGTAATTTCTTTCTTCAAATAGTTTAATAATAATATATCTTCAATGTTTCAAGACATCATAATTAAGATTAAAATCAGGGCAGCGAGTTGATCGATACAGCTTTGAACTGAATAGATCCAATGTCCTTTATGATCCTTACTTCCTCTATGGTTCTTCCTTCCGGAAGTAATATATTAACTTGAATGATTCTAATTGGAAGAGCTTGGATCCCGAATATGGAACCACAGGAAACTACGGATCCAAATGTGCTGTTCCATAGGGAAATGTTGTTTGTAAGCACGCGAGAGTCATCTAAAACTTGAAATCAAATCGACCTCTACTTGTAACTCCTCTCAGTTTTTATATTTAAAATAGCGACCGTTTAATTTCAAATACAGATTATCCTCCTGGAAATAATTAAAATAGGACCAAATTCCACAGGAGAACAATTTCTTTCTATACACCGGTGACCGACGGGAGCCTGACGTTTTTGAAGTGAACAGTACACAGTTAGTTTTTACAAAAGATTGTATTTTAATACACAAAATTGTTTGTCATTACATGCCATTTGAAATCGAATATAACCTGTGAACGATTATGTCGGGTAGGTGGTGTCCATTCAGGAGGATGAATACAATGTTCCGGCGTTTGCAGAAAATCGGCCATCACCCGAGTTATCAATTCTGACAATATGCGGGGTTGTGAGAGTATACCCGCGATTTCGGGTACCCTCACAAAAAATCACAAGAGCTCAAGCGAGGTGATCTCGGAGACCATGGAACGTCCCCAAAATGTGAAAATATCCTTTTCTGAGAATATGCGTCAAACAACTTGCATAAACACATGAGCAGTGTGCTCAGTGGAACCATCCCGCTGGGAAAAAAACACATTTTCCCAGTCCAGTTGCAGTCTGCGCAGTTTGGGACGCAAATAAATATTGAGCATGTGGCTGTAACGTTCAGCATTAACTGTAACAGTCGCACCATTCTCGTCTTCGAAAAAATAGGGACCAATGAGTAACACGTCCTGAGTATAAATGTTCTTCGTGAATGTTATGGAGATTTTCAGAGGATCAGTGCCGTACATTTAGTTTATTAACCACCCCATTCAGATGAGAAAATTTGCCTCATCACTCATGAGAATGACTGCATTTCCATTATCTGCTAAAAGAACTTGAAAGTGCACCGTAACAACAGACCCACCATTCTGAACAAATACATCATATGCAAAAATCCGATGCTGAACCGTTCACTGCTTCATAGCTACTAGAATGGCATCGAACGCCGATGTTAATGACAAGTCGTTCGGTGCTCTGTTCCGCCTAACGGCAGAGTACTAGCCATTTCAAAAATTTAAAAAGGTTAAAAAAGACAGGTGTTCGGTTGTTCAGCAATTAATACATTCAATAGTAATTGTTTATTTATTGTTTTCACCGATATTTCGCATCAAACATCAGTGTCAACTAAAGACTATAAATAAGTAACATTAGTTGCTAAAGTTTACAGTATAAAAGAAAATTACTTGCAATGTAGAAACAATCCGAAAGACCATTACAAACCATGCGAAAGACGAATTAAATTGAATGTGGATTATAAGATCCGGATGTAACAGACGTCATCAACGATATCAGAGGATAAAATTACATGTGTTAAAAGGAAGACACAGTTGCAGCATTTGGACAGTGTCCTTGCGCTACATGATCACTACCAAGAATGAAAAATTTCCGGTC
The DNA here is from genome assembly GCA_038088585.1 of Chrysina gloriosa. Classification (NCBI taxonomy): domain Eukaryota; kingdom Metazoa; phylum Arthropoda; class Insecta; order Coleoptera; family Scarabaeidae; genus Chrysina; species Chrysina gloriosa. The sequence continues at coordinate 28,993,010 of CM076089.1, forward strand.
CAACTGATAAAGCTGTCAGGATCATCTGACCGATGACATCGAGCGGTCAGTAGAGATATCAACTCAAACGCACCAAAATCTTAAAGTCTGACGAATGTGTAAAGTTTTAAAGTTTTAAGTCACTTCTGTGTAAAGTGATTCTGGTTTTAAGCCAGGTTGACATTTAACCGATATAAATTTCAGTGCAATGATTGCACGGAATAGTATATATGACATTAGATTGACACATAATATTAGTTTTATCTTTGGTTTTACTGAAATAATGAAATAAAGAATTTGAGTTATAGTAAGCCAAGTTGATGTTGTCGGTAGCATGTAATTTATGGAATGAAGAGTAATCTGAAATACTTGATATCTGTATGTATGTTTTGATCATAGATAATATTTGTATTGTTATTATTATTAGGTGTGCTAAATAAAAGTTTGTTAATGAGAAATTTAAGTTAACCACTGTTAAAAAAAATTGATACAGTATATTAAGATTCTTTTTCGTGAACATAACATGACCAATTCTCAACATTCTATTTTTCATAGCTAAAATGGTGTTAATTTTATGTTTATAGGGATGATTTGAGTGATAATTAATGAGTCTCCCTGAATTACTGGGTTCTCTGTACCATTCGATAATGATATTATTATGTTCATCCCTAATGAGTCCTGGTATCGAGGAGGGGTAGTCTGTTAGTTTCTTTTCATGTACATATTTTTTAATCAAAGGAAGTTGGAATTGTAGGACTCTAATGGTATTATCTGATACAAAATTCATGGTTACACCAGCTAAGATCGAACTGAGCGGTGAAGCCATCGACATGCCTGATGTTTGCTGATTAATTTTTTGTTGAAGGTGAAATGTTCAGTTAAAGTATGTTCAGTCACAGTTAGAGCATCAATATCACATGATTTGAGTTCTTTGGATGGATAATTTTCATCGGCCGTTCTAAAAGATCGTCCTGTGCTTCCCTTTTCAGTTTATTGCTAAGCTGCTGTCTTTCCAATACGGGACTAGGTAGCTTTTATGGTAATGATCCAACATCGAATCCACGATAACATTATCTTTGCCATCTGTTTTAATATAGGCTTTACACAATGTTTTTCTAGATGTACATGACCACCTTTTAACACCTCCAGCCAATGTTGTTTGAAAAGAAAACTTGTGGCCGTTTATTACCAAATGCACTTTTCCCTTTTCACTTGAGACCATTTGCAAACTCAATTTAATATTTAACTTGTATAAGAAGTAAAAATAATAATACTCAGAAAATATTATTTTACCGCCCTATTTATATGCTTCTAATTACCTAATGATCACAACTTTTGGGGCGTATACAATAAGTTGCTGACTTATCCGGATCGATTTGTGATAATTATCTATTCCAAATTCGTATGTCATTATGAAATCATTAGATTTAGTCATCCGAGACAACTTAGTTGACCGGGATTAAAGGTATTAAAATATTATGTACCTGTTAGTTATCGGAGACAATTTACCTATCATTGGGAAAGAATTTACCTATGCAAAATTTAGAAGGGCCAACTTTTTTCCCTATGCCAAGATGTACAGAAAATTGAGTGTACTTCAATTGCTGATTGTACAATTGTTTCAGTAAATAATATGTCAACCAATACTATCCATCCGCCATGGTTTACTTCGGAAATACGTCATAATTTAAGAGTTAAAGATTTTACCACAGAACGTACCCGCCGATTATGTTTTTATCGAGAATTTAGTAGAGTACGTGTACTGCATATAGGGGGTTCATATACCAGGCGGAAGTATATATTAAAACCCCCGATCCTTCTGGCTACATACAAGTGGACCTGAATTTAGATGTTAAACGAATTCTTGAGGAAACAGAATATTACAATTGTGTAGCCACTACGAGAGAAAATAAGGATTGGTAAATGAATGTATTTACTGAAAGAATTCATAAGGAACTTTGGATAAATACCTCTTGTGTTAGTAGGCGAGGTGTAAAAGAATTACAATGAGATTAAAATCCACTTAACCTTGCTGTACATATTCATAAATTTATGGTTTACGCTTGATGAACTCGTTAAAACTAGAGCGGTATACCATACAAACGATATAATATCCAGTTGAACCTAATAGATATATGCCCGAATGTTACTACTATTTATATTTCTACGTCTAAACTAACCACTGGTATTTCAATGATCTTGTACGATTTCCCCCAAAACTTTAAATCAATTTAGGCTTTCCTATCATAGTAGGAAAATTGTTTCTCTCATAATTTGTTTTATTTTGTTTCAACTATCTTCAATTTTAATTGGGAACATAAGTTATGAAAAGCTGTTTGCGTTATAATACTCTTAAAACGTGTTTTTTTCGTTTGGTATGTGTGCGTCGGTGGTAAGGGGGATAATTTTACGAGAAATCCACAAAGAACACTGGCCACATATCTTTGTGTATTAGTATTGAAAATTATGGTAATCGTGACTGTTTTTTACTATACAAATTATTCAGTGTACCTCTTGCAAAATTTACTTACACCCACCTTGTGCCAGACCTCCTGATTGAATTGTCCTAAAGCTTCTCGAACCTGGTGAGCAAGAAGAATTACTTTTGCATTGTCTTCCCGCCATAGAGTGGATTCCGCCAGCGTTCTGGATCGTCTTCGCTTTCTAATTAAAGTCCTCAGTTCGCTGGTGCATCGGCCAAATAAGATGGTGGACGAATCGTTCCAAGCGTGGGTGTCTTGTTTGTAACAAACACAAAACACATTTTTGGCTCTCGTCGTAGTTATGATGCGTATTTTATTCATTCTAACGTCAACTGCTGCAACACGCTGCTCACCTCGAGGGAGCCTCCTTCTACATGTATATACAAACATCATTAACATCAGAAGTAAGGATGGCTGATGATGATGTTTTGGCGAGGTAATTAAAAGGATTTACAGCATTAATTTGTACATGCTTGTGTACTTTTAACTGTCACTCGCAGTTCTTCCACTTGGAGTTTAAGTTAGGGAAAGTTATTGAAATTTCATTATAGTGCTCCAACCAACTTGGCTTAGAATTGGTGAGGTTGCAATGAGAACTGTAATATTTTTATACGATAACGTAAAACGTGTAATAACGCGAGGTACTTTAACATCCAAAAATATCTATTAAAAACATCGCTAAAAATTGTAGATATGTTGCCAGTGTTCCAGATCGCAGCAAAATTGATTTGCAGCGATCGATAATATTGAGGAGTTTTCTTTATCGAATTGTCTAATCTATTAAACATAAATGAATATAAACACTATTTTACATTTTGTAACGACAGACATCTAAATAACTAGCTTAAAGCACCCAACTAGATGCATTGAAAGATGTGATGGTCTTTTTGAGAGGCTTTGAAAAAGGGAAACATCCCTCATATAACAATAAACTGTGAATAGAATCGGTTTGAATTTTTTGATTATTCTTGAGTCCATGATAATCTAAAAAATGATGCGGTTGTTGGAGAATATGGAAATTTAGAGGTTCTTGTCGATCAGCGAAGTTTTACATACAAGGGATAATGGTTTAAGGTACGAAAACGTAATAGTAGATCACCTTTGATTTTTATTAGTGTAAATTTGAAGTGACACTAAATGGTATTGATAACTCTCCGAGCACGTGTTTCGCTAACAATAAAGCCAATAGCTTCTTCTTCAAGTAATTATACCGCAGCACAACCCTTGTAATCATTGTGAAATAAACCTAAATCCAAATACAGCAAAATAGGAAAAACGTATTGTAGCTTAACATGCTTCCACACCTACATTTTTTTACAACAGGGTGCACGTTATCATACACCAATGTGAGCACTAAGAAGTTCTTACCGAAAAATCGCACGGCACTCCTTGGGATCTCTTGTTACCTGTTTCATACACGAGATGTATTAAAATCTAATAGAATTTTGAATTCTAAAGCACAGCAACGTACAACGCAGTCTTATCACTACGGGTTTCACCATATTCTGAAACTTTTTCGGAGAATTGGCGTATACATATTGCGTACGAAGCAACATATGTTATTCGGATGCTCTCTCGCTGATCAGCGAAGCGTTATCCGAGAAACCGTGAAATATGCACGGAACATTTATCATTCTCAGTAAATTTAATTTCGTTGAAGCGAGTATAATTCAATAATCGGAATATGAGGATTAAATTGGAAATGAAAGTACGAAATGTAATGCGTAATGTTAATGTATGAATGTAATGAAAAGCAATATTTGCGATAGTTTCATTCAAACATGTAGTTCGGAAAGATTTCGCTTTCGAGTGAATTTCATTTGTGATTTTTTGCAAGAAGAAAATATGTAATCACTATTAAAGATCTAGTAAAGTGCAGAAATAGTCATAATAACTTACATTTTTTCCTGACTTGGAAAAGAGAGAAAGAAATACAAATAACAAAAGTATTTTAGGCCATAAGAATGTTTGATTATTATTGGAAAGTCGAAAAATAAAATATAGATGCACAACGCATGGGTCATTTCTAACAAGGGCTGAAAACGTCTAACAAGGAGAAGGCAAGGTAATCGGATTTTGTAATTTTCGATATTTATGGTACGTGTAGTTTGGACCTTAAATAAGAATATTTTGGAGTAGTTCGACGCAACGTTCATAAATTACCGAGATAATTGATGTTAAAGTTTCACCCACCAGTTAAATCCACTAGATACAATACGATTGTCAACTGGACTCGTGGCCTAGTCGATAGCGTTTTGGTGCGATACTCGCGAGATCTCGTCACGGAACATTTCTTTTCTTCCATTCAAAACGCACCATATATTTTTATCTCATTCGTCTTCTCATATCAAAAATTATGAACAAACAAAATATATGAACTATATGCAGGAACATTCTTCAAGTACATCATTAAAATGCACAAACGGTTGATAAACAATATTCATTTTGAATTAACTTAACAATAAGGTAATAATAAAAAGTGTTGCTTCCCATATTTCTATGATAACTACCATACTGGCTCGTGCCACACTGCGTAAAATACCGCATACTAGATATAAAATAATAGAAATTTTCATTTCCTACCTGACTTCATTCGTTTTTTTTTCTTTTGAAGAAACCTTATTGTTAATTCAAAATGAATATTGTTTATCAACCGATTGTGCATTTTAATGAAGCACATGAAGCATGTTCCTGCATATAGTTCATATATTTCGTTTGTTCATAATTTTTGATATGAGAAGAATAATGAAAAAACATATGGTGCGTTTTGAATGGAAGAAAAAGAAATGTCCCGTGACGAGACTCGAGCCAGCGACCTCATCGCACCAAAACGCTATCGACTAGGCCACGAGTCCAGTTGACAATCGTATTATATCTAGTGGATTTAACTGGTGGGTGAAACTTCAACATCGATTATCTTGGTAATGTATGAACGTTGCGTCGAACTACTCCAAAATATTCTTATTTAAGGTCCAACCTACAGGTACCATAAATATCAAAAATTACAAAAATCCGATTACCTTACCTTCTCCTTGTAAAAGAAAGAAGCTGCTGAAAAGAACAGAAAGAACAGAACGTACCTTATATCAGTGGTTCTCATTTTCTTTTTCAAAGGGGCCAAAAATCAGTAAACCACATACAATTGCAATGTATAGTATGTCTCCGGATTGACTTCAGTATAGATATAATTGGTCAAACATTTTTTATTTTGTTTTAACGCTTGGTCTTAAAAATATTTCAGCTATATTTTTACTTTTTAAAAATCAAGGTCGTTATGACAAGAAAACATTTTCTGTTGAATAAAGTGCTATTTCGGTGAAAGAAAAATGTTATTGAAAAAAGTTGTACAGAGTATGAAATTATGAGTAAGATAAAATAAAGTAAATTATTTTTTTCTTTTTCTTTTGAATAAAATATTTTATTAGAAACTTACATTATTCTTTTTTTTAATTAATATAAGTTTCTAAATATGTATTCTATTCAGAAAATGACATAAAATAACTTGCATTCATTTTTTGACAACTTATACAGAATACTTGTTTTTCTGTAGTTACCATGCAAGAATACGAAAGAAATACAGATTCAGTCAAAATGATGCAATATTTATGAAAGTTTGAACAGAATCATAATTTAATATTTTGAACAGCTTTCCTTAATACCAGGTTGCCGTATTATTGACCTAAATGGCACTTTACATCAACAGAAAACTCTTTTTCTCAATTGTCTTGACAACCTTAATTTAAAAAAGTAACTATCTGCTTCAAATTCTTTTCAGATCAAGCAGGACGGCATCCCAAAACATTAAAACGAAATTCTAAACTTTTTATCAATTATACCTATAGTGAAGTCAATCAGGGGACAGACTGTATATACATACATAACAATTACTTACCCATTTCTAAATATTTAGATGTCAGTTATCATTAATCATTAGAATTATATATAAACACATACACCAAAAAGGAAAAATATGTCTGTCTTGGCAAAAAAAATACGATGTACTGCTTCTATCCGAAGGAAGTTGCGTGCGTAGTATAAAATACAAGGATAATTAAAAGTTACATTCAAATTTAATTTTCATAACAATGGCCATTTATTTGTAGCAAATAATTATTATGATATATTATAGTGATGATGAGTATTTTTAAAAGAACGTTTAAAGAAATGTTGTGATGTATACACGTAACTTACACTAAATTATATCAGAATAGTTTCAATATATGTATGTGTGTATAATTCTTTTCATTGTTCAATAAAACCGTTTTAAATATAGACTTAGAATGTATAGTATATGTTTGTACCAATGAACAGGCAGCCTGTCCCGTCATTCGTATGTAATCGGCGCAACTCGGTCAACCTACTAAGCGGTAAACTACAGAAACATTGAAAAAACTGATTGAATTCAATATTTAATACGTATTGCCACCTAGAGTCAGGGTAGGTTGAGACCCACCCTTTGTTACGCGGCTCTGGTATGGATGACGGCTGCCCCATCTCACATCGCCAACCTAACCAGACTGCAAAATAAGGCTCTGCGGATTAATACTGACGTCCCATGGTTCATGAGGAATAACAGAATTCAGAGTGACCTGGAGATCCCCTCATTAGACGTCCATCTACGCGCCATGGTGACATCTACCTGAACAAGAGCTGAGGACTCGGAGCATCGTCTGGTGAAGGAGTCGGTGATGCTAATCCTCGATCATCCGGCGCCTCGATGTCCGGCGCATCAGAGATGTCCTGGAGGAGATTGAACAAGAAGCTTAGGACGAGTATCATCGTCTTCGATAGGCTTCTGATTCGCCTGTAGCGCCGTGACATTTCAACCTACCTTTGTAACTTCTACAACTACGAGACTGCATGGAAGCAGCGATTTAGCCTGAAAGATATGAGCCCTGGGAGCAGAAACTCTTCTCTCGAGAGAAAGATGCCGCTCTTAATCAGGGTAGCTTCTCTTATACACAAAAGACAAAACAAACGCTTACTATTCGCCTTAGACTTCCCCAACCCGACTAACTAGCTTACCCGTACTACCTGGTAACTTAACACGCGAAAAGATTAAAGACTCTCTATGCTACTTATCAGTACTGGACAGTAGGGGAATCTTCAAGCCTCCACTCTAGGATAGACTAAGAGTAGGTAAGCGCCAACTACAGGTAAAGCAAAAAACCACAAAGAAAGAGCATGCACTACAATTAATTGAATGATATAGCAACATTTCCACTCGCAACAAGTAACTTGTACAAGATATGGAAATTACGAACGATGGTGGTGTATTTGCATGCTACCTGCTTTTTTTCAAAAACTTGGCTTATAATATTAAGTAAATAGTAATAGTTGTTACTGCCCACATAGCATAAACTAAACAAGGAGTTAGTTTGAGGTTATAGTAAACTGAAGGACAACCTAAATTCTAATATTACTTGTAATTCATATGCTTCAAGCTGTGGTAAATTTGGTACTAATACTTCTACTAACTAAAACATTAGCAATTTAGACGAACATACGTTTTACATACAACGAAAGATCTTCGGTGTTTCTTAGGACGTTTAATTCCTCATAAGAGTCGTAAGATCTTGGGTATTACTTTCGATATCGAATTCCTCGCAAGATCTTGGGTATTACTTAAAATGTTGGGTTGGTTATTACAACTTATTATTTAATACCCCCTGATGGAGTATCGCAGGACAACAATCGACATCGGTTAAATCCCATGAGGGCTATGAGAGTCGCATATCCAGAACATACAGAACACAAATCAAAACGACCGCTCTTTGAACTGAAAATAATTTTTGGCTAACGTGTAATATATCTAAAGTTTTGGCTATAATTATTGGATTAGGTCTAACGAATTGTTACCCTTAAATTCACTACTGCTTATAACAAATAAGAATTTATTTATTTTAAATAAACACATAAGAAATAACAAAGGTAAAACTTGTTATGATAAAAAATCAAGTATCTATAAATTTACGTGTGAGTGCGGTATGATGTATGTGGGGCAGACCGTCCGTTCCTTCAATAAACGTAAACATTTTTCTTCTTTTAAAAATGAAAAACAAGATTCTACTTTTTCAAACCATTTATTATAATTCAACCATAAATTTAATCACGATTTCCAAATTTTTCATTTAGCAAACGAAGGTCAGAAATGGAACATCCGTGAATGTTTAGAAATTAACAAATTAAAGAATACGCAACTGTTACTTCATAACGAAATAGATATTAATAATTCCTCATTACTGAACATATGTACAAATCAGTAACTTTGTCCTGATCTCTTACATATCTGGGTAAACTTATTCATATATAGTTGGATGACACTTTCTTTGCATTATACCGATTATTACTATAGATTCAGTTATCATCTTATCATCTGTATAATAAAGTTAGTTTGATGATCCCTACAGACGCACTGGAGGTGATTTTGAACCTACCACCCTTAGATATCCACATACAAGGAGTAGCAAGATCAGTAGCCTACAGACTGATGCAAGGGCAAAGAATAATAAGTCAAGTGCATGGCACTGAAAACCACAAATTGATTGAAGAACTCAAGGCAGATCCCCCACGGGGATGCCGACGGATACCATGGTTCACAAATTCAACTTTAGGAAAAATTATAAAATAGTTATATCAGTTAGAGAGGAATGGAAACAAGGTCCAGCCATACAGGCGCAGTCTACCTGGTACACGGACGGCTCTAAGACAGATAAAGGTGTTGAGGCAGGAATATACGGACTCAAAGAAAGGACGATGGTCCAGATGAGTCTAAGTAAAGATACCACGGTCTTCCAGGCGGAAATAGCCGCGGTACATCTCTGCGTCGGAGAAATCAATAAGCAGCGCGGCTCCAATCGCACGGTGACCATTTTCTCCGATAGTCAAGCGGTGCTGAAGGCATTGGATTCGGTACAGGTCGATTCAAGGCTTGTATGGGATTGTATGTGTGCTCTGAACGAACTCGGCAGTCGCGCGAAAGTGACGATAGCTTGGGTTCCGGGGCACGAGGGCTACGGAGGAAATGAAAAAGCTTACGAACTGTCCCGAGAGGCCTCGTCGATGGCATTCATAGGACCGGAGCCCCCTTCGGCATTACAAAAACAAGAATCAAATCGGCCATAAGAAAGTGGACCGAGGATAAATCTCGGCAAAGGTGGAGGAACTCCCCAGACGAGAGATCGGCGAAACAGTGCCTTGGAGAGCAAATGCCGAAGTTTACAAAGGACCTACTACGCAGGGACAGAAAGTCCGTCAGAAGGATAGTGGGCCTACTAACAGGGCACTGCAGGCTCAATAAGCACATGAATAAATTGGGCTTGACAGAGGAAGCGATATGTAGATTCTGTCAAATTGAGGAAGAAACCGCGATCCAAGTATTGTGCCAATGCGAGGTACTGGCAAGGACGCGGCTGTCACACATGGGAGACGAATATTCCGAGGCGAGACTATATGCGGAAGAACCGCTCTCAAAGCTAATAAGTCTAATTAAAGAAATAAAGCTAAAGAACGTACGCTAAGGAGGCATGAGGACCACAACAGATCTGTAAAGGTCGCAGTGGAAGAGGCAGTACTGCCACCTCAAGTAATCTAATCTAATCTAGTTTGATGATATAGTCTGAGGAAGCCAGTGAGTCGGCGAAACGAACATTACAATTTTTTGTGTTATATATAGTGAAGTGTTTTTACTCTACGAGTTTTACTCCTGACTGTAGATATTCACCAAGTAAAAGTCAGTTCGATTCAACGAATTAAAAGTTATATATTCAGATCGCATTGTCAGATTTATTGTTAAAGAATATGTCCACAGTTGCGATAGATATCTTTATCCCGTGCTACCTTGTGCCGCAACATAAAATTTTGCGTTCTTCTCGAGCATTAACTTTATTTCTATTTTTTCATAAATAATGTTTAGTGATGGGATTAATTACTGAAAGAAGGAGGTAAATATGGACTGCAATATTGATTGGTTAAAATGCGTTACTATATGCACCAATAACGCTAAGGTTAAGAGCATCACTATTTTTTTGTTGTCAAATTAGAAGAAGTAGTGTTAAATGCTACATGTGTCCACTGTCTATTTACAGCGAGATGTTTTTGTGTTAGAATCTTTATCTCCTTAAATAGATTGCGTTATGAAAAGAGTAAATATAGTGGTAAATTCCATCAAAATAAAAGCATTACAGATTAGAAAAATTGTGAAGACATGTGTATATGTAAATCTTCCTTATAACGCAGAAATAGGATGACTTTCGAGAGGTGAAGTTTTGAAAATAAGTTTGTGTCTTCTCTTTATTCATTAGTACCTGGTGGACCGAGCCTTGCTGGGAGTTCCCAAATTTTTTTAATAATTTTGAACTAAATAAGAACGCCTTCTATTTTAGTTTTGATATTTAATTTATATTGTATATTTCAAGTATATATAGTAGCACATATATATTGAAAGTTTATAAAAGTAGTATTAAAATTAATATTTACAGTTATTTTTAAATACTTAAAAATAAATAAATTCATCGATTTTTTAACTTAATGCCTCCTTCCACACAATGTTGCGTGTATGATATGGAGATACAGCATAGCATGTATAAACACTTGTGATTTCCAGTCTACTACAACGAATTCAAACTTTTGACCTTGAGCTTTATGTATAGTCATAGAAAATGCAGATCTTAACAAGGTGTGTGAATTTACATATTGTTGTTAATTTGCGTAGATATTTTTCTTTTATTAAGATACTACTTTCAGCGCCATCTATGGTTCAGTAGTAAAGTTTTAATTGCTTATAATTTCGCTTGGCTGCATGATGTTAAAAAAACTTGCTAACCCACGTTTAGGCCGAAATTGGTGAAAACCAGGACTAAATGAATTGAATCGAGACCGGAACCATGGTAAATCAGTTTTTCGTCCCCAAAAGCTCACAGACAGCGGGACAAAAAAATTCTTGGGACCGGGACCATGCTAGATCAATTTTGCGTTCTCGAAAATCCCCAGATACTACATTGCATAAACATTGCTAAAGTCATTGTCGATAACCAATTTAATATACCGTAATACCAGAAATGTGTGTAAACCGAGTCAAAATGGATTTTCCCGGGACCGGGACCATGCTAGATCGATTTCTCGTCCCCGAAAACGCCCAGGCACTAATTTTCATCAAAATCGTTAGAGCCTTTTTCGAGAAACCAATTCCATATATATATATATATATATATATATATATATATATATATATACAAGAATTGCTCGTTTCAATATATTAGATTAGATAGATTAGATAGATTAGATATGTTTATTTTCACCCAACTAAGCCGCTGGCATTTGAACCATTAGCCAACATGTCGTTAAAAGCATACTCGTATCATTAGCGTAACTGAATAATTGGTATATAGATTTGTCTAGATCAGAGGTCTCCAAACTACGGCCCGCGGGCTAAATCCAGCCCGCCAGTGTCGTCAATCCGGCCCGCGACAGCTAATAGCTTATTGTTGTTGTGATAAGTTGGATAAAAGAACAGAATGATAATAACTCGGATTGATTTACTTGCTAGGTAAAGCTTAATGATAAGTATAATACGCAGAAAACTCACTGAAGTAATCAGTATGGCCCCAAGGCTGAAAAGTTTGGAGACCCTTGGTCTAGATGATAGGATGAGTGATTGATATAAATAATAAATAAAAGTGGTATACTCGCTTGTGTTACACCAATATTAATTACGGCAATATATTTCTGTGTTAAGAAGTCAAGATTTGCGAAGTTTGTTTCTGAAAAAGGTACATATATCGCATTTAATTTTTTACTTTGTAATTGTTTTGTGTTCAGTGTGTTAATGTTTTCGTTTATGTTGCACCAGGTAGTTAAATTTAGGTTCCTAAATATACGGTATATTTTTTAAATTACATAGTGAACTGTTGAAGCACTATTTTTGTTCGACATAGGAACAGCAACAAAGAAATGTGGTTAAAATCTTCGTGAATAGGATTATTCTCCCCAAAGTCGACATAAACCCGACTGCGCCTAGAGAAGCAGAAAAGAAGATTTTCGTTGAGATATATTGCTTCTTCGCGATTTTATTTATTACCAATTTTAAGACTACCATTGAGGAATTATTTAATTGCATAATTTTATAGGTGCCGTCTTTCTTCTTAGATAGGTTCAATTTAGTATTTTTACATATATCACAAAATAGATTATCATTTTCAGTTTTATCCGCCTTTAAAAGAACCAGATGGCCCTTTGCACGGACGAATTTATTGATAACTATCCTTGACACAGTGTCTTACCTTACAAAAGATAATTAGCAATAAATCTTCCTCCGAATATTCAGTTTTTACTCTGAATGAAAAAGAGCGTTAATGCAAAGCAGACAACTTTGTTAATGTTAGCTTTCCATCTTCAACTTGAATCGAAATTTTATATAATTTCCGAGAAGAGAAACTTAATAGATGGTCTCGCTCTTATAAAATTCAATAATTCGGCATCTACTTCAGAACATTGCATAATTTTAGAATCGAAGATAAACTACACATCTTAAAACAAACTAGTGTTAATTTATTCTTAAAATATTAATTTGAAGTGAATAGTGGTCTTTAGAAAGGTAGCATTTAACATTAGATGCACGTGATAAAACTAGACATACTAAATAACGCAATAGAAATGGCTATAATGAGTTGATGACATATTGTGTATCATTTCCGATTCCTCGAGACATCAAAGAGAAAATAAATTGGTTTCCTTGAACACAATGAAGCGCAGAAATTTGACCAAACTATTTAGTAGCTTTCGTTTCTATTTTAACAAACATTATTGCGGCTCCTTACGGAAAACTTCAATTCTACCATTGAAAGTGTATTCTTTCGTTTATTACACAAAAATGTTGCTTGCATACAATGCTCAATTTGTTTATTTTATACTTGTTCTTCTCTAGAGCACCCAAAAGGAAGGTAGAGGATCGATCTAATGGGGAAAAAGTTGTGCCTTTAGTTTTTATCATTTATCCAGATAAGCAATATATATGCTAGTACGTTTGATGTTTGTACATATGAGGATTCAATTAAGAAATTCCCCCAATATGTACGTAAATGCGCATTTTTGCAGCTATTTAATTCTACAAAAGTGGACAACTAACATAAGTTGCCATAGACTCTTCCATTAGCTGCAGTCGCGCTTACTAGCATATATAGTGTTGATATGGAAATGAAAACTAATTCTTACAAAGTCACACTAACGAGCGCTATAACCGCGAAATGCGTCTACGAGTGGTGAAAGTCGTTTTCTAATTGCACATTTTCCCACGGTGGGTTAGCCGAGAAGCGCGACTGTAGCTATTGCAGGAGTCTGTAGCAACTTAGTTGTCCACTCTTGTAGGAATAAATAGCTGCAAAAAAGCGCATCTAAGTACATATTGGGGGAATTTCTTAATTGAATTCTCATATGTACAAACATCAAGTTACAGGGTGAAAACGAAAGCGTTTTCTCAAAACCCCAACATTTTAATTAGTGTCAGAGATACTAAGTGTTTAGGGCATCAGTAATGGGTAATAGGGACTTCAAACATGATGTTGTAGAATAATAAAGGGCCTATTTAGTTTTATTCTTTGATATCGAATTTTCAACTTTCTTTGGGGACGTCGGATTATATTTCTAAAAATATCACAATATACTATATGTTATATGAATTAACTACCATATGAAGCAAAAGAAATAGGTACCTATCCTAAGAAAAGACAAAGTAAGTTAATAACCCACAAAATATATTTTCTTTAATAATAAGTTTATGATCTCTATCATTCGCAAAGCACGATGCTCTTAACCAAAGGGCGTTTCTTGGTTTTGTCCTTTGAATGGAGAAAAGATTGAACACCTTAATAGAAAATGATTCATTGTCTCTTTGTCTTATAAAGTTTCATACTGTACGTGGGTTATTAGTATTTATTCGGTAAATTTGTTTGTTGGAGTGCATTCTCACCTTAGTAGTAGGCATTCGGATTTGACTGACCACTATTCTACATTTCATTGGTGTACTAGTTGCATATTCTTCGTCGATGTAGCGCGCACTGGGAAAAATAGCCCCTGGTTACCATGACTACATAAAATGTAGTTGAGCAAAAACCGCTGTGGTTACAAGAAAATCTGGTTGCTGTGACTAGAATCTTTAGTACTATAACGTGACTACTAGTCATGTGTCTCATATTTTGAGATTCTGGTTTCAGTAGCTAGTGAACATAGTTAAAAATGTTCTTAACATTATGACCACTTTGTGGAGCCAAGGGACTCGGCGTTCCTACTACTTGAATGAAGTAGTCGTTGTGACTAGGAAAAAGAGTTACCACATCCTCAACATGATAATTGAAACTTAGACGAGAATCGAAGTTAACGCCCAAGTCACGGATACTCTCACAACGAGTGAGAACAACAGAATTGGCACAATAACTAAAAAGTAATGGTAACCATTTCGGAGTGTACGACATAGCCTTACATTTAGAAATATTTAGGTCAAGTGCATTAGAAGCGCATCAACTGCAAACCGCAAGCAAGTTAGATTGGAGACTATCGCAATCTTTTACTGTCTGTATAGACGTACATATATAACTTTACATCATCAGCGAACAACAAGATATTACAATCAACATGTTCAACTTAATGATTAATAAATAACCTTATATGATAGAGATCTACCACTAATAGGTCAATAAAACAAGGCTGGTTTGAACGATAGTTATATTTATGAAAATATAACTATCGTTCAAACCAGCCTTGTTTTATTGACCTATTAGTGGTAGATCTCTATCATATAAGATAAGTATAAAAAGGTCACGAAATATATATATATATACATTTAATTAATAAATAACAGAAATAAAAGTGGTCCAAGATTGGACCCTTGGTGAAAACCAGAGGTAATACTATGAATATTTGAAACAAAACCATTACAGGATACAAAAAATTGCCGACATAATAAGTAAGACACGAAGAAATCAATAAGTTATGCACTAAAACCCACCCCCCTCCTCCCCCCCTCCTTCTCCCCTCCAGCCTACGCAACAAGACACCATGATCAATACGATCAAACGTATTAGATAGATCAGCATGAATTACGTCGACTTGACCCTACCTATCGATGACCTCAGCAGCGTATTGAAGAAGAAGTAGTAGCTAACTTGGCGGTAGATTATCTTGTAAAGAGCAGGTTCAAAAAATTTTGCAACATTAGACAAAGTTGATATGGATCGGTATTTAGCTATACCAAATACATCGCCGCTCTTAAACAGTGGACAAATTCTCGGCAGCTTCATACTGGAAGGAAAGTAAATGTTTCTAGGATCAAATTGATAATCGTTTGCAAAGGTTCAGTGAATATTACAGCACAATCCCTGAGTAAAAAACTGAGCACTTGATCAAAGCCAGAACACAAACCATTTTTAAGTGCCTTCATACCAAAAAGAATATCAGATTCAGACAATGATCCAACGTGTATGGCAGACATACAGCTATTTTGGGTGTCACCGATGGAAAAATCAGTTGAAGGACTATACACGCTAAGAAAATGTTACGAGAACGCAATAACTATTGATTCAGGATCATCGAAGGAAGAGTCACAGCTATACACTACACCTGGTATTCTAGACTTTTTTGGGGCGAATGAACAAAAGACCAAATATTTTTAGGGTTAGAATTAATGGAGCGCTCAACACTGTAGATATCCCGGTGATACACGTTCTTAAGTAGATACTTGAAAAGTGCACGCAAGTATTTAAAATTCCGAAGATCGTTTGGAAGATTATGCTTCTTGTACCTCTCATAGCACTTAGATTTTAGCTTAATATTTTGTATAATTTCACTATCATACCAGTCAGGGTAACTGTGTTTGTACCCTCTATGACCACGATATACTGGCACAGATTGATCAAACATGTGATAAAGTATATTATAAAAAGAATTACATGCATCGTCAACTTCACTGTAATTACTTAAAATTGACCAATCTACAGATGTAAGAGTACCATAAAGACTGGGAAAAAGCATCCTTACGGAAATTATACTGTTTACGAGTATTATCGATTGGAAAGTTAGTATATTTAATTTCGTAAGGAATCCAGAAAGGTACACGTAGCGCAGGATGATTAGGCAGATCTTCTAGAACTAGAGGTAGTTCATCGCATCGCGTTCAACTCTACAGTGCGCATTCAAAAACAGAAGATCCAACATTTTACCGTCAAAGTTACGGACATTTACAATATTTCGGTACAAAAAGTGGTTATATTAAAGTCACCGATAACGAAAACTTTTTTATCACTAGAGAAGTACCGTACAAAATGATCAAACAAAACGGTGAAAGCTCTTCAGGATGGAACTCCAATTTTGTAAGACGTTCGTCAATATTTTTTAACATAGATTTCAGTTCAGAGAATTGATCAACAGCCAGGTTGCAGATATTATAAAAGAATTTCACGCCTTTAGCGCGCTGACGTGTAATACGTCTTGCATCATCGGAATCAATATGTCCAGAATTCACGTGAAAAAATCTTTTACAGCCATCACACTGCAGAGTCAAACTGTTATTCTGTTTTTACAAATTATACAATAATTACCAGGCATTGCAATACAAAAACAAAAAGTAAGAGATAGAGGGAGAAGAATAAAAACAATACTATACAGGATAAAACAGGGATACAAACTTTGCCCTAGCGCACTCGTCGCGGGGACTAAGAAGACATACAAGGGACAAGACAACGGTAAGGATCAGCTGCAGAAACAGTAGGACCCAAGCAAGAGGGGAAAGAACGGATTGATTTTATTTTTCAAGGTTAGTTGATCGATACGTCATTATTTCATAGTCACTATCAAGTGTATAATGTTCTATACACCGATAAGTATGATTTGTTTAATATAAGAACTTTGCGTAGTCTTAAAACATTCAACTGTGTTCCAAAGTCTGATGACAATTACTTTATAGTTCATTCTCATCACGAAGAAGTCTTTTGAATGACTGAGAGTAGAAATTGTTCAATTGTATATAAATGAAGATTGTTTCGAAGGCACAAACTACTTCTTAATACATTCTGCTTTATAAATAGTTACAAGAATATTCTTGTGAAATGAATTTTACCCATCTTCTCACACACGCCTTAAAAAGTATTCCTTCGCCTTAAGGATTATTATAATGAGTTATAATAAGCCATTGTTCTGGTCATCGTAACCACGCAACCTGATTACAAAAACCAACGCTGCGAGAAACGTAGCCTTGTAACTTAGTCGCCGCGACAAGATTTTCTCGTTCCAATGGCTACTTTACTATAAAAAGTAGTTCAGGTCATTTTAAATTATACATAACCACGTTTCCAGTACCAGAAATTTCTCTCAGTGTGCTAATGGAATAATCGTGGTAACTACTACTGCTGAAGACTCTGATGCTTGGATATATACCAGCAAATCAAGCATAAAAGGCAAGAAAGGAGAACAAAACACGTTTAAGAGAAATAATAAATATTTGAGATTAAACGGTTCAGTTGTAATTAATGCGAAAGTAATGATAGAGCATATTGGCTGTTAAAGACTTAAAGACATTTGTTTTAGACTTAAGGTATATATATATATATATATATATATATATGTATATAATGTAATATTGCATCAATACTTTGGTATATGTCACGATTTATAATTTTTTTAACTTCAGTAACTGTTCCTTTTATTTTTGACGATTATATTTTAGAAACTATATTCAATTTTTGTGTTATGCAACGTGTCCCAGATAACATTTCCAACATGGCGATCTCGCTTATTGTGAAAGATGCAAGTTTGGTTAAATTAGACAAATTGTTCCTAAGGACTAATGAAATTATACAATATTCTTCAATTTTCAAATTTCCATGTATTTTAGGATTTATGGTGAAAGAACGAAAATTGTCAAATTTCTTTTCCTTGTAATAACCTTTTTTGTTCTAGAAGATACATAATTTCTTTTCGCACTTTCTTAAGATACTTTTTATGTAGAATTTAAATATCCACTTGAATTTCCTTTTGCACTTTTCGTTTCTTAGTTTTGATCCCTAATTTAATTTTTTGTCATGGAACGTCGAGTAGGCTTTGAAATAATTGAACGTGTTTTTTCATCCCCTTTACAATGGTATATTACATGTACTATCTATTTTTAAGAATATTAAAGAAAATGGAAAGAATTTATTTTATTAAACAGTCTAACGAAAAGTAGGCGTGGTACACAAGAGGACAACAAATAATAGAAAACAAAGATAGTCAAACAGGTAATAGTAACGGAGATAATTATCTAATTATAAAAGGTGTTCAAGCAATTGCCCATTCCGTTTTAAACATAATTGTACCCTGCGTATTGTCGTCGTAATCGCATTATGTAGCTGTTGGCGTGTAATGCTACCAAATGCTGCAAGAACAGCTTCACGTAGACTTCGGCATTATTAAATGTTTTCACGTACACCAGATCTTTTACGTAGCCCCAAACAAAAAAATCCAAGGACGTCAAGTCTGGAGATCTAGGTGACCATAAAATCGGTCCTGGACTACCAATCCACAAAGTTGGAAAACGATTATTAAAGTATTCGGTGATTATGTTTGAATTGCAGGGTGGGGCGCCATCTTGTTGGAAGCTGATTTTAATATTTTCAATCAATGGTAAATCATCAAGTCTATTTTCCAAATCAGTTTGTAGTAAATTCAAATACCTTGTACTATTTAGTGTTTCGTTAAAAAATATGAGCCCAATAAGTTTAGTGCCTAAAATACCACACCAGACATTGAAACCAAATCGCACTTAATGTCGACTTTCCTTTAGTGAGGATTATCTCTGTCCCAAAAGTGAACATTATGTCTATTAAAAAGACCGTTATTTGTAAATCTGCTTTCGTCAAACCATAAAATCGTAGCAGGAAAATTATCATTATTCTCACATTGATTAACAAACCATTGGCAAAGTGGTACTCTTCTCTCCTGATCTCCATCTCTAAGTCCCTGTAGAATGGTGTACTTACATATACGGGTGATATTTGTGACGCTTTAAAATTCTTTGTGTTGTACTTTTCGAAATACAATTATTGTGGTCAATTTCTCTAACAGATGTTGAAGGATTTTCAATAACAGATTGTAATACATTTAATGCTACATTTTCATTCACTAATTGCGTATTTATGTTATGTTTGGAAAACGAACCATATTCTTTTAAATTAGCTACCAAATTTCTATACGTACGAAGACTGGTCTTCTTTCAGGGTACAGCCTCGAGTACATCAGTTCAGTTTCTACACTGTTTTTATGACAAAGGATGTAACAACTCAACATATCAAATTTTTCAGTATTAGTAAATGAAGCCTTTGCTGATACACAAATATTCTGGAAAGAATAATTTCATGTTTTCATGTTTCACAGCCTATTTTTGTTTAGACTAATAAAAAATTAAATTAATAAAATACATTTTTTCAATTTTCTTCAATATTTAAAAAATAGATAGTACATGTAATCTACCACTGTAAAGAGGATGAAAAACACGTTCAATTATTTCAAAGCCGACTTGATGTTCCATAAGAAAAATTTTAATTGGGGATCAAAACTAAAAAACCAAAAGTGCAAAGAAAATCCAAGTCGATATTTTAATTCTACATAAAAAGTATTTTAAGAAAATGTGAAAAAAAAAAATGTATGTACTAGAGCAAAAAGCTATTACAACAAAAAGAAATTTGACACTTTCCATTTTTCACCATAAATCCTAAAATACATGGAAATTTGGAAATTGAAGAATATTGTATAATTTCATTAGTCCTTAGGAACAATTTGTCTAATTTAACCAAACTTGTATCTTTTACAATAAGCGAGATCCCCATGTTGGAAATGTTATCTGGGACACGTTGTACATAAAAAAACATTCCATGTTCATATGGTAGGCAAAAAATTAGTCGTTTTGGTGGATGCGCCGACATTTTTGTTTACTAAATTCATATAGGAATTATTTTGATTGGAAAAGTGTTTTAAAATTCCTTATTTTTCTGGATTTGAAACAACTCTTTATTATTTTTCCCTTTAAGTTGATTTACATTTGTCCAAATACAGTATTCAAACGTTTCTGTCTACAAGTTTATTGTTATTATCTTCTTAGAAAGTAGAAATATAGTTATATGGTAATCTTTCGTCGAAGTATATCAGTTGTATCATATGAATAATCACCATATCCAACTCTTCAATATTTTCGCTATTCTTTGATATATCCTATCTTCACAACTACAATGTTAAAAAATAATAGGTGACACTAAATTTACATCGCTTTAAAACTAACTTTCAAAGATGTACATATATTTTTCATCTGAATGCATTTCAGCAGCAGATTTGTGTGACTTTTACTGCAAATTACTACAGCACATACTAAAAATCTGCATGCCCTAAATACATCACGTTTGTAATAGACACAGCAATTGAAGTTTTTACCTCATTTTAGGTGACGTCGACGAAAATGCGAACATAGTTCCTAAATCATTTCCGCATACGACTCATATAGATAAAATCAAGTTCAGTTCTACCACCGAAACGTGTTGACTATCACTTATTCCTGTGATATACAAACGCTAGCGTAATATAATATCACCATCGTTTGAGGTGGTATGAGTATACGTAACGTTCGCTATTAAATTCTGTTTGCAGTAAACGAGGTATTTGCGACAGGAATAATAATTAATCAAATCAAATATTTAACACCTTATTTTACGACCCGATCGCGTTACGTGCAAAAACTCCTGGAATATGTAGATTTGTACATATGTACAGTTGGTTCATTTAGATACAAATACCCTTCATTATTGTGGTAGTATTTTTTCCTTACGTTACGTTATGTTAATCTAATGTGATTTAATTTAATTTGACACCGTGCTGTAACGGCTTATGTAAGCAGACGGATATATTTACAACATACAGAGTATGTATAAATTGGCGAAAGAGCTAAACATAGCGACATCGACAGCTCCGTTCGGTTTCTAATTGAAAATCTTAATCTTCAAATGTTGTATCATGCTCCGTATGTTTTTAGGAAGCACCCGCGTACTACTGTAATAATAGGTATCGTAATATTTTCTGAATTTCAATCTTCCAAAAAATTTTATTCGTCATCACTAGTATAAGATGGATGAATTTTACGTTTTAAATTCGACATATTACGCGAAATATGATTTGCTCTTGAAATTATTTATTATCAAAAAATACATATTGACAAATGTAAAATTACAGTGCATATTTATAATAGGTTTAATTTATTTTTGGATATTTATCTGATGTTAAATCATTCACACTATTACCTACATAATTGTTCAAATTGAAAACCATCTGTTCTATGCATTATTACAGTGTACCAGGTATCGTCTGCAATACTCGTTCGGGTCTTTCTGGTGTAATTTCTAATACTGCCACGTTTATTCTGTTTCTAACTTCATGATCGCCTTGAGCAGTTATAACATACGCTGTCTCTTTAGTAAAACCCCAAACAAAAAAGTCGCGAGCCATATAAGGTCGCCGTGACTAATCGATCTGTTTGGGAAGTGTCCATCCAACCACTCTCTCAGTTTACGAACAAAATGAGCAGGAGCTCCGTCATGCATGTATAGTATGTTCAACGGCATGTCGTCAACAACTTGTTCCAATACATGGAAATACCCATTGGCATGAAGACAATTTGATAGGTAGATTGACCCAACAACTCTATGATCTATTATGTCCAGCCAAACGTTAACGGAAAACTTTTAACATTCCTAGTATACGATTATACGGAACGCTCTATAACATAAAACCATTGTAAGTTCGATAACTCGAATTATTAGGCCGAGTGTCTAATAATATTTTTAAAAAGAAGAAATTTATTGAGACAAATCAATCACTAATTACAAAGTTATAATTTAGAAAACAAAAGGGTGAAACCTGTACTAACGTTAATACACGAATGTAATATACGAATGTGTATTATACGAATGTGTAATATACGAATGTCTGATAACAATGCGTTCAAATAATTTATAAACTATTTCCGCAAAGTCGGCGGTTCTGCTAAAGCGGCGACGAAGCGGTTGTATCCAAAGAGTGCGTGGGCTTTCCTTGGTATTCCTATTTTTGCGTCTTATGTTACTCTCGTTAATGTAAACAGATTTACGAAGGCAATGATCAATAAAAATCGAATTTAATCGGTATGGATCGAGTGTGTATATGTACGCTTATGCGACGTTTTTGCAATTTCCGATCGCCTACGAATTTTGATCAATCCCCGAGTTACGCAATTATGTAGGGAGGTCTTCGATTTATGTAGCATATATGCATATTTGTGTCCATTCCCGGGATAACTCATTGCTATAGGAAACACAGATGCTTAGTTGCGTATACATACATATGTAGTTTTGATTTTGCAAAATTAGTGTTAATAACAACTTTGTTGGCTGAGGTTCGTTCTGTAATACACGATTATTGAACGCTATTTTGATTTATTGTTATTCTTAGTGTTTACAAAAGGTTGTTCGAATAATAATTACCTTCGCTAATGTAAACATTTCGATAATGTGAAACACTCTTGGTCTGAATTAGTTCACGTTATCGACCGTTTGCTGCAATTTAATAAATAATGAAGACGTAATGGTTAATTACTATTAATATTTGAAAGAAATACAAGAAAATATACAGAATTTAAACAATGTAAACATAATGATAAATTGCTATTAAAACAATCATAATTTTTTCGTATTACCCAGTATAAAGCTAAACAATAAATTATAACAAAAAGAAAAATAATTACAAGCTCTGATTGTGAGCTCCATGGAATAAAATGCAACCAATTTTAGTGTTAGGCGCTCATTCTTTTTGTTTTCTTATTCGTATTTTACCAAGCATTCACAACTGAACCAATTCTGTTATTATCTATTTTAATTAATATAAATTAGTAATAATACAATAAGATACTATCAGGCAACAGTACGTATACTATTAGATTACTTCAGGTGTGCGCTACGTCGCGCGTCGAATTTCGCAATTCATTTAACCCGGCTTCATGGGGGTGGAAATTAGTTACACGGACGTGGGGGTTGGGTCATAATTACCCACTGATTAAACTTCAGGTATTACATTATATTTATGAAAAAGATATAACATTTTGATTTTATCTGACTTTATTAAAGAAATCAAACATGACTTTATTAAGAACAACGTTTTTTTAACAAGAAAACATTTCACATGGAAAAAGTTAACAAAAGAAGCTTCCTCTAGCTTAAATATAACAAACACTTCTTTCTTGTATCAGTCTTTCACTTTTGTGAACTTAACCAATTAATATTTATAAAACAATAACAAAAAGTTAATTGGAAATAGTTATTAGCAACCAAAAATAGTATTAGATACGCAAAATACATAAAATATACATGGCGCAAAATAGCTACATTGATTACGGGGATGGGCCATATTTACCTTTTTAACTTTCAGCACGTATAAATCGTTCGATCGCCATCCCACTGATTTAGAATTAAAAACGTTTAGAGATGTCCAATATCTCCAGCTACTGAGAAGAGCGGCATCCTCGTGCAGTTATAAAACCACAAGCAATTCAAAAAGTGGTGGGTAATTTTGACCCGTTCCCCATGACGCCGGGTTAATGGGATATGTATTTAAGTATTCCACTTATTTCTCTATACACACCACCTTTCGCGCCGGAAATATTTTCTCGTTCTATTCGCTTATTGCCAATATTATATATTAATAATAAATCGGTGAAAACACTTTCCATCGAAACTTGTTTTCCATTTTACGAAATTTGTGGACTATTGTCATTTTAGTTAGTGTTTGATCTACTTGCTCTCTTTATTTGTAATATGTTTTGCTTGCTTGTCTTTTCAAAAGTGTTTATTTTATTATTTTTTATATTCGTATAATTTTCCTTTATTTTCTTTAATGTACAGTAGTAGTATTTTAATAGTGGAGCTTGTAGGTAGGTAGGTAGGTAGGTAGGTAGTGGTTTTGTTTGTTAGATTATTTTAATTTATGTTATAGAGTAGCTTGTTGTGTATCAAAAAATAAGTATATTCTAGTTACATTAATAACATCTCTTTTATTTTAACATTTCAATAATAGTAGAATTAATAACTAATAATAGTAATAATGGGCAGAAGAGTAGGCCTAACAAATAAATCTATTGAGGACAGATCATTAGCAATAGGATTATCCGAAGGTGGAGTTGCGCAGAGACATTGCAGTACGAGTTGATTTATCAGTGAGTTTTATTATTTTCAATAATTATTCATATCATTTGCTAGTCATGATATTGGGAATAACTTAAGCAATATAAAATTCGCCTCAGGAATATTTTTATTTTTCTTTTTCTTATAAAATAATTTTATTAGTAGCTGTCTTGATCTCATCTCTGGTAATTTCGCATTAAAACTTTATTCTTTTCTTGCACGATATATTATACTAGTATATCTTTAGTACTAAAAATATAATGACATAGTAACATATTATTGTCATCCTTGAGTAAAAATAAACACAAAATTGACGGTATTAACCTATTGTGTGCCGTAAAAAACATGAAGAGAGCAATGACATCACACAACGGACAAGAAAACAACGAAATCCAAGAATCACCTCAAGGGAAGAAGACCAAAATATAGTTCTGTACGTTTGTAACAACCCGTTTACAACGTCAGCGCTATTTGTAGAATAGCCCAATACAAATTCTTCAATTATTCAAAGAAATAGACTTAAGGAAAGTGGACTGCGAGCTTGTGTTCCTGCCTAAAAGTCTCTATTAACGCCAGATCATGCTGCTCGACAGTTAAGGTTTTGGTTAGAACACCTCAATCGTGACTGGACCTGCGTCATTTTTACCGTTCAAAAAGTTTTTCTTCCTCCCAGAAATCAAGTGTAACTCTCTAGCGGCCCAGATACACTAGATTTAATAAAGAAAATATTTTAACGAAAAGACATTGTTGAATAGTGTGTACTCTTGCAAACAACACATTGTGTGTTCTGACTTGTAACATGAACTAGCGGGACCCTTTGAGGATTTCTTTGTTGACCGCGCGATGGTAATGCTGATTGCGATATGCTCTCTAAAGTGCAACATTTATGTGACAGAAATTCTATCAGTTCCTTAAAGGTTGGAATGTTATCACCCTTGATTGATGATTCCCATTCCTTATTTGAAACATGATCAATTTTATTGCTGGTTATATACAGCAACCAATCATCCCAGTACTCGACGGGCCGGTCTAATGCCTTTAATGACCTAGTATGTTTTTGTATACCATCCAAAATCCGTCTCAAGACTGACAGATTTTCTTCTTTGCATACAGGCAGTTCGTGAATGGCTTGAACGTGCTTTCTGATTATTAATTTTCTGTTATCGTATCGCTCTCTTAACGCAGCCCAAGCAATCTCATAATTATTGGCAGTTATTTGCAGTTCGCTAATGCAATTTGCTGCTTCCTCTTTAAGAGACGATCTCAAATAATGAAACTTTTGTACCGTGCTTATTCCTTGATTTGAGTGTATTAATGAATTAAAGGTTTCATTAAACGGTACCCATTCATCAAATGCCCCAGAAAATTGTGGCAACGTAATTTGCGGTAACCGTACTTGACTATTAGTTTCGTGCCTTGCTCCTTCGGGCGGAGATTGTGAATTTGATGTGTTTGAAGAACTTTGCGTGAGTATATCCTCTGCTTTGGATATTAATTCAAAATAATGATCATCGAAATCTTGCACATCAGTTTCATTATTTAATTCGTCTTCTATCATTTGAATTTGACGGTTCGAGTTGTGGAATTCGGAGTATAACGCTTCTGCTCTGCTTAGTCGCCTTTTTAAGTTTGTGGCATTGAAATTGGTCTCGTCGATTGAATCAAGATACGTTTTAAATCTTGTAAGTGAGGACTTTGTGGCGCCTCTATTGTATTTAAGAGCCTTTAATGCTTGTTGATTGTCAGTAGCCATAATGCGCAACAAAGGAAAATGAAAATGTAGGAAAACACAATTGGGGACTCACCTCTGCTGGGAATTGTTGCCTCCCAACTGCTCCTTGCCGATTTTCTTATTCCTTATGATGGATCTGTCGCCGTTGACGATGTCTTCTTAGGCGCTGATCCGGCTGTCGAAGGACCAAAAATGTAGGTTTGCTGAAGCGCGAAGTTGGAGTAGATCGGTGTTTTGGACTGTAGGCCAAAATCTTACACTTCAACAATATTTTTCCCGTTGTAGGTGTTAACAAAATACACTAATTGTACCTCACAATTTAATCAAATTGTTCGTTACAATGTGCTTAACCACTAATTTATAAATTTAACTTGAAGAAATACACGGCGCACTTAACGACTACTTACTTACTAAATATTGGTTAAATTAAACGCGGTTGAATTTGTTGTAATCTCCCGAAATATGATACTGCTGTACCCGAATGATTTATTGCCCGAATTGGCTGTGTTAGACCGAGTCTTGTACTCGAGTCCTACAATGTAAAACCGAAACCTTTTGACTTTGTATTACTAAAAATAACGCACACTATTCAACAGACATAGTGGAAAAGTTAGACGAACTTCCTACCATCACTTTGGTCCAAGATAATTCGTCAATTCATACCACGAAATATGTAAATTTATGGTTGGATGAACAGAACGATGAAGTCAAAGTGTTAAAATGGCCAGCAAAATCTCCGGACCTGAACCCCATTGAAAATAGCTGGGCTGCCATGAGTCGAGAATGGAATTATCAAGACATGAACCGTGTTCATGTCAGAAACGTACAAAACATTTGTGATAATGCTCAATAAGTGTGGCAGACCTTCCGAGGCAAAGACTTTTGCCAAAAGTTAGTAACATCGATGCCAACAAGGTTAAATGAGCGAATCAACAAATAAACATATTATACACATTACTGAAATATTTCTGTGTTTCTTTATGTATATTGTTTTCACAATTATTTAGTTCTTATTATTACTATATTGCCTTATTTAGTTCTATTTTCGTCAATTTGTTGTTTGTTTTTGTTATATCACTTCACTTTGTTTGCTGTGAGAATTAATTTCTTAATTTCATTCAAATATCTTTTTATTTTGTGTCAAATTTTACAAACTTAATCTTTATCGAAACGAATGTCGGTAAATTTATTAAGCATATTCTTAAAACTGCTACTGTTTAGGATCTAAATTTTACATCATATATCACTCCATTAATAAAACTAAATTTGTAGTAAAAATTTGTATTTGTTTAACTGTTTCAAGATACGAAAATTTCGTACGCATATTTTTTAATATTATACACTAAACTTATTTGCACGTATGTAATATTTATCTTCCACATTCTAATGACTGAATTCTAATTAACCCCTCAGTGGCTGAGTGGTAAAACTCGCGCTTCACAGTGCGAAGGGCCGGCGTTCGAGACCCGGTAGCGGCAGAGCGTAGCAGTTTAAAATCCTGAAAAATGGATCTGGACCTCTAATAAGCTGCGAAAATGAAGGAAATGCCACTGGGTGGGCCAGGAGCGGTACGGTATATGCGTCTGCATATACGGCTCGGTGGCTCCGAACCCCTACACCGAAAGGTAGAAAGGGTAAAAGATTAAGAAGAAGAAGATTCTAATGAAACTATTGTAGAAAAATTATTTAAATTACTGAAACATCATTTTAATTACTAACACATTATATTTATTTATCTACAGAACGAAAATTCTATAAAAATAGGAAATATGAGGCAATAATACGAAGGATAAGTGACCCATTAATTCACAAACCCGTTTTATAACACAAATTGAACAATAACATTTTCTACTTTACACTACTGTTTTCTACGGACCAACCAATAGTAATCTCGCAGGTAAATGCTTATCAAAAAAGTAGTAGCAAAAATTCTTTTTATTCTAAATTGCGGCTATATCTAACAAATATCGAACAATAACGCTTACTTGTGAAATAAAAGGCCGACGTTCTAAAGCCTCATGAAGACGTATGAAGTGTGGTACAATATGATTTAGAATTTTATAAGGCGTTACCTCACGTGTAGCTTTTTCGCCAATATATATGTACATACATACCCGATATACATTCATCGCTTCTATTCCGTATAATTTGAATAAAATTGAAGTCGGCATCTACATGTCCCGTCTCTTTACAGTGAAATATCCCAATAAAATGTAAACGAGGTGATACATAAAATTCCGGTGTGGTGTGTGCTGTATTAGGTGCTATATTTCGCATTCTTGTGTTCGTTCTCCAAAAAAATCTAATACTATACAAAATTCAATTACATCTTCCGCGCTCGTTATCTGCTCTACTTCCTTCTTTCTTAACATTCTCTTATCGTACAACTGAGGACATCTCGTCAAACTTTATATAAATGCAATAACTTTGGCATGATAAAATTCCATATTGGATTTATGCCATTATTATTTAGTGATTTGTAAATATGCCATATCTTCATCTCTGTCCCTCTTGACACTGTATGTAGGACTGTCTATGCAGGATACTATGGGTCTATATGGTACATCCGGTTTATGAATTTTTGGAAGTGTATATAATTTGAGAGTGACTGCATTGTGGATACTTAATTTTTTATAGTCAAAATCGTTGATTTAATTATTATTTCTTAAATTATATTATATTTCTTGCTGATAATAATATCTATGGTGTTCCCGATTCTTTCACTTTTGTGAAACAATTTCAGAATTTTAAACTTCCGGCCAATTTTCAATCAGTTTCTTTGGATGTTGTTTCCCTCTTTACAAATATCCCTACGGATATTGTATTACTCGTCCTTGACCAAAATTGGACTTCAATTTCAAATTTTACATCTTTAACATATAATTCGTGTTCTTTTTTTCAGTTCACCTTTGATACAAAAATTTATAAACAAATATTTGGCATGCTCATGGGTTCACCGCTCAGTCCAATTCTCGCTTGTTTAACCATGAATTTTGTCTTACAATTAGACAATATCGTCCGAGTCTTACCGTTTCATTTTCCATTCATTAAGAAGTATGTTGATGACATTATTTGTGCGGTGCCTGATTCAGAAATAGACAACATACTTGACATCTGCAATTCATTTCACCCCAAAATACAGTTTACTTTAGAGAAGGAAACAGATAGAGGTGTTCCCTTCCTGGATACCAGACTTTTTAGGGATGATCACAACAACATTATCATAGACTGATATAGAAAACCCAGTAATTCCGATAGATTTATCAATTTTCATTCGAACCATCCCTTTAAACAAAAATTAAACACTATTCTCGCCATGAAGAATAGAGTGTTGAAAATTAGTCACCCAAAGTTCTTAAAAAGAATTTAGATATATTGTCTGCTACTTTTCTGAACAATGGTTATCCCAAATTTCTGATTAATGATTCTGATTAATATCTAGTACTCCAATTTACAATAGAACTACCACCAATGATGCTGGCGTAGATGTAGATATCAAGTACTTCAAGCTACCCTTCATTCCGGGTGTTTCCATTGCCTTGTCTAGAGATCTTGCTATCAACAATATCAACTTCGCTTATTACAATTACATCCCTTTATCTCAGTATTTAAGCAAAACCAAAGACCAAACTGATATCATGACTCAATCGAATGTCATATACACAATCCTTTGCAATCAATGCAATGAAGTTTACATCGGGCAAACATCAACCTGGCTCAAGACCAGAATCACTTTACACAGAAGTGATCTAAATACCAATAAAAGGCGATGTGCTTTGGTTTTCCATATGATTAGCAATTCTCACACACCTAAATTTGAGAACACCAGGATTATACGGACTGTGAGAAACAAGAAAAGCAGAGAGTTCTTGGAGATGATAGAAATAAATAAATACCACAACACTATGAATTTCAGATCGGACGTTGATAGTTTGACCTCAATTGATGCATTTTTATTACACATTTCATTTAAGACTGCTAATACATACAATAGTAGAACGCTTCAAATTCATACTTAATTATTTCGTCATTTTAATTTTTAATAATCTTTAACACTTACATATTTTTAATTATTCTATTTATTTAATTACTTCGGTTTGGTCCTTAGTCTCCTTCTCGAGAGGCTTCAAAGATAGCTTTATATTTACAAATTCAATAAATTTTATAATTGAATATTTTCTCCTTTACTTAACTTTGCAATTTAAATTTTACACTCTTGCCTTTTTAATTTTACAAACTTAGTAACTAAATTTTGCAAACTCTGTCGAGTTTTCAAACTTTTGTCCTTCCTGCGTTTGGGTTGGTATCTCTTTCGGGCGATCAAAGTCCATCCGCCAACCTTTTTGACACCAATTGTTGCAACCTCAACATGAGATAAAGAAGTATTTTTATGTAATGCCCGTACCTTGAATATACGTATGTTGTACATACATGTAGGTACAAGAGCACAATAAGTCAGTAAGCTTTAGTGCGGTAGATGATGAGCCACAATCCTTAAAGGGAAACTTTAAGCTAATATACATATATCTTTCAGAACTAGTATATTATTTGAATGACAACCATTAATAACCGCTAACAAGACACAGCGTGGAGTACACATTCACTTCACTTGAACTCATCGCACGCCAACATTCTATCCGAATTAGGTATTGTAGTATTCAGTCATATGATAATCGTTGTAATTTACTTTCAAGAGCTGTATTGTATTGTCTTAACTAATTTGAACTATCCTTTAGTTCACACAAATATAATTCAATTGTTTAATCAATCACATTGATTTTTCTCATTGTCTTTGGTATATGCTAATTGTGCTTACTTACGATCGCCGGCAACCCGCACTTCCAGATTTCGATGGAACTACAGACTTAAAGAGTACTTTGATATAGAAACAACACCATTTTTCTTCTGCGGAATTCCCCGATGTCGGGGTACAGCCCTTTCCAAAGATTTGAATGTTTTTTAAATTTTTGTAAATATCACATCATATTATTGATATTATAATTGAATGGTACTGTTATACATATAGTAATTATGCTATGTAATTATTTCAGTAATGGTAGTCAACAAAAAGGTGTTTAAAGTACAGGTATTGCTTGCAAACAGTACACAAGGATGCAGACTCCCCGCCTTTTGCAAAACAAAGCTCTATAGGGTTCTTAAAGGATCCCGATTTTTCATCCACGTATCCACTCTTATACCACGACTATTTGACGACATCGAAAAATCTTGGTGAAAAAAACTGATTGTGGGTCAAAATCGAATAAAATTTTTCCATAATCTAAAACCAAACACATCTGGAGGTTGTACTACTGCTATGGTTTTTTAGGGATATTTAAAATGTGTACAGTTTTATCTTTTGCTACCAATTTCTAGAGTTCGGCAACACAATGGCCACTCCAAGAATCAACCAAGAGAACACCTTTTGGTCCAATATTTAGAAAGAAAGCATCTGTTAACTAGGTTTTGAAATGATTTGAAGTGAGCTTTTCAGACGTCGAAGAACAAACATACACATTTACGGGTCTAAACAGTGATTGCGCAAGTCGACATCCCAACGTATTCGTAGTTTCCTCTAATACCAAAAAATTACGAAAGTGCAGCGGAAATTCATCGAAGAATGAGTCGAGTGTATAAAGATAGCTTTAGGAGTGATGGTGTTATTCGTGAATAGTGTCAAAAGTTTAAAGATGGCCGAACTGATATGCATGATGAACGGGGCCAAGGACGCAAGTCTGTCGCTAGTTGACAAGTTGACAAGTTGACCAAGCGGTTAAGGAAATTCGAAGGTTCACTGTAAGTGAATTACCAATAAAACTTCCGAAAATTTCAAGATCTTCCCTGCACTCTATAGTTACTAAACAGTTGCGCTACAGAAAACTTTGTGCGCGCTGGTTCCCAAATATGTTGACTGATAACCACTGCTGGCGAAGATTTTTGGAATCTATTGTGACAAGTGATGGGACATGGGTTCCATATGGCACGACCGAAACGAAACGACAATCATAACAATGGCGGCACCAAGGAAACCCACAAAATTCAAACGAACCTTCAACAAGCGCGACTGTTTTTTTGGGACCAAAAGATGTGTTGGTTGTGGAGTTTATGAAACCTGGGACAGCAATTACTGCATACTCATATTGTGAAACTTTGCGACGTTTACGGAGAGTTATTCAAAACTAAAGAAGAGGCATGCGGACTTCTGAATCTGATCCATGGCAGTGCCCATCCTTACACTGCTCGTGTAACCCAACGGTTCCTTGAGCAATTTTAATCGGACATTTCCAAACACCGACCATATAGTCTCGACCCAGCGTCGAATGATTACCATTTTTTACTTGAACCGAAGAAGTGACTTGGGGGGCAGTGGTTCCAAACTGACCAGGAGCTCAAAGACATGGTCACAACTCACTTCAAATCAATGGCGGCAACATTTTTATGAAAAGGGTATTGCAAAGTTTGTTCGCAGATATGACAAATGCCTCTATCGTCAAGGTGATTACGTAGAGAAGTAGCCCGTCATTGTACATTACTTTCGGTTAATAAAACCATTTTCTTATATTCGTCCGTCTTTTCTTTAGAGCCTCTCGAATGTTAAAAAAACAGCCCTCGTACAGAGAATTATATTATAAAACCGGCACTTTGATTAAGAAAAACCAACTAACTAATTTATTTTAAAATTTGTTTCTAATTTTGTAATAAGGACTCACTGAGTTCGCAATTCCAAACTATGAAGTTATGTAGTTAAGCTTAATATTCACTCATAATACAAACCATCGCATATATATCTTTTCTCAAAAAAAAAAACACCAACTATAGAAGACATAAAAGACAAATATAACGGTTGAAAAAGTGATATTCTTGTTCACACCTCGCTGCGTTATAATAGCATCCACCTAAAGGACAATAGCAGTTCATACATTTGCACATTTGTACAGAAGAGAAGGTTTTAATCATAATTATAGTATTTTATTCTACGAAACCATGTCTGTTGATACTCTTAAGTTGAGATGGGTTTAATAAGATAAAATAGTAAAGATATAGTACTGAAACACACTTATTATCTGACAGTAATATACCAACGGTGACTATATTTTTATTTGTTATAATATTACAACCAGCTAGTATATATGGTGTCATGGAAACGCCCCTTTCATTAACATATGTGCAACAATGTCAGAAGAAACCAAATTCAGAAAATTCTCGATGTATGTAAATGTTTCAAAGTTATTTCCTAATAGAAAAAGATAACTTTTGGCGGCTTAAGCGAGCCACTTGGAGGTACAAGCAGTTATCCAGATAGCAACGATTGTCCACACGGTCACGCTTGGCGTAGGAATAAAACCTAATGTTGAAGAATTTTAGGTCCACGAAGGCACCCAATTTTGCTGAATTACAATTTATGGAATCGCTATAAAAAGCTTCCGAGTAGTATTATTATACTTCCCTCCGTATTTTGCAGCTTTATCTTATCTTTTATACTCTTAACGGTGCTTAAAAGGAAATACCGAGATAACCTACTTTTCCAGCGTTACCCCGGTATTCGCTCCACTGCGACTTAATAATTATAAATAGGATAAGAAAGAACATCAGTTTGACAATAGAAATTCGTATCTTATAGATTGTACGGGAATTTGTAAATGAGATATTTAAAATTTTTTAAGTGTTTATTTGTATTTGCCAGTTTTATGTTAGGAACCTCTTGTTTCACTCTACTTGTAAGATTTCTCAATTGTAGTGAATTTTCTTAATACGCTGAAGATATTATGTATACATTTATCACCATATGTATCAGTGTATTAGATTATTTCGAAAGTCATTATCACCGTTTTTTGACGTTCGATACCATCAGCACTACGAAACCGCGACGTTAATGCCAATTTACCCAAATATAGAATTTCTAGTTGGTTAACACGATTCATCAACTGGGATACTGTCGTCGTCTACTTTTCAATAATTAATACTTCTGAAAGCAGTTTAAGGTGCGATATTATTTCAAAATTCCACCATATATTTAACACAATTCTTATGTTCAATCATTGGTTTTGTTTGTTACTTATTATTAAATCTAGATGTTTTGATCGTGAATTACAAATTGGCTACAGAAACAACCACCAATGGCTTTGTAATGATGACAGCAAT
This sequence comes from Chrysina gloriosa, assembly GCA_038088585.1. Classification (NCBI taxonomy): domain Eukaryota; kingdom Metazoa; phylum Arthropoda; class Insecta; order Coleoptera; family Scarabaeidae; genus Chrysina; species Chrysina gloriosa. Next base: position 29,027,560 of record CM076089.1, read on the forward strand.
TGTAGTACGGTGCTATTGACACTATATCGTATCGGTAAAACTCTTCTCCATACAATTGTTTATTAAATCTAGTAGCATGTGGAATGAGGTCCCGCAAATAGTATAGCATTGGCTCCCAAGCAAATAAATTGTCAATGTAGACATTTTAATCACTTTTATTCGTTTTTATGATTCCGTTCCTAAGACCTGTAGTTCGAAGTACCTTTTTCTAGCGTAGTTTACAAAAGAAATTAAGTTTCACATTAAACTCAAAACCTATTACCACAAAAAATGGAAATCAATCTATCATAAGTATAAGTATCATAAGTATAGCCAAATTCGCAGTCTCACCAAAAATCAAATTCATTCTTCATATCTATAGTATTTACACCAAGTTGAAGCTAATCTTGAACCTTGGAACAAAATTTTCAATCGCTCTGATGTGTCAGGGAACATTCAGAACACCTACTATAATGCATGACGGTGATTCTGATCTAGATAATCCATTAAATGTTGTTAACGGCTAGATGGTTTCTCTAATGACTAGTTTAGTATACAGAGTTTATTTGAGCATCAAATACTGCACAGTATATCTCAAGAGCAGAACTCAAGTCAAATTTAACAACCAGAGATGACCAGATCCAGCTCTAATTATAACAGATTGCTAAATGATATTAGTACGGCCCCTGCTAACTTCATTTATATTAATTCGGGTATTTTTTCAACAGTTCGGAAGAAGGGCATGAACTATCCAGTGCCCATTTTTGAAACCACGAATGGCAAAAGATCGACAAAAGTGAGACGTACAATAATTGAAAGGACCATCAATATAAATTCGCGTTACACTATTCAGAACGCAAGTATTTGATTCGCATGAAGAAATCATAACGTTGTCAACTTCATTTATGAACAAAAATGGTTTTACTTTGTCTGTTTTAACGTACAAATTAGATAAAACACGATATACTTCATTGACACTTCTCGGCATGGACGGAAAAGTCTTACGTCTAGCGTTTGTAGATATTTTTTCTTATATCTTCTACGTTCAGGATAGTTAGAGTAGACGACAGTTTCTCCTTTACAATACTTATAAGTTTGGATGGCTTCTCGGGCAAATCATCAACGGCTTTTCTTTTACACGAATCATTGATCATTTGTCGATTCAAAGCAGCCAATTTTGGTTCATGACAGTGTTCCCCATTTGATTTTGTGACGACAAAATTAAATTCAATTTCACCAAGTATATTTGTAGTACATTTGCACATTCGATTAAAACAGATCCGACGCTGAAAGGCATAAGGATTAACGAGAAGAAGAAGAAGATTAAAACAGTTCCATAAACTCTCTTCACTTGGATGCAACTTTTTGTCAAAATTGAATTTATAATTATCAATCACTAACATTGATTTGCCGTGGATACTTTTTATTTTGTTGCCTATTCTGAAATGTTTAGCGAACCGACAGTTGGTAAATACTGAAGATAATAACTAAAGATGGGCCGATATAATTTCCCTAGTAATAACAGATATTTGGTATTTGTGGACTGTTCTCATCCTTTTCATTAATCCCGCACCCTTAATAAAAATTCATTAGAAATATTGGTGGCAACATTACCTTAGGGATTAACGTTAGAGGCAGTAACGAAAGGATTAAAATATTTGGTGGTGGCAAAATTACCTGTCCCCCACAGAACATAATCATGGAGGAGACGCTGCTAACTTGAAAGTAGCAGAGTTCATGGACCAATTGAGGACATTTGCTGAGGATATACAGAACACACGACAGTAAATCATTTCCACGCTGTCAATAACCATCAGCAACAGTTCTGCAGATCGCCTTCCATATGTCAGTTACATGAGAAAAGCAATTCGGAGTGTTCCAAAAAGTAACCATGCAGCACCAGCTCTGCCTCAGTCCAGGGAAAATTTGGTTGTTCCTGACAAATATCGACAAACGATCAGGGGCGACGAATGTCTGCAGTTTGACTCTGGCTCCATTAATTCCAGAATCCAAATTTCTGCAACACAATGTTCGCTAAATATTCTCAGAAACTCGAAACATTGGTTCACGGACGGTACACTTAAAATAGTACCTCAACTGTTTGCGCAACTGTACATAATTCACGGATTAACGGAAAATACCTCCGTTCCGCTAGTTTATGTGCTTTTACTCAGCAAAACCTAAAATAAATTGCTCGGAGATGCTGCGAGAAATTAAGAACCTCTGCCCAACTGCTGCACCAACGACAATAATGATCGATTTTAAAAAATCATACTTAACACAACTATAACGGAATTTCCAATCACTGTAACGAGAGGGTGCTTTTTGGCCCATGCCTGTACAGAAAAGTTTTGTGGGTTTAAAACACCATTATGACAAGGACACAGACTTTCGTTGAAAATGAGAGAGTATAGATTATTTTAGACACGTGGGTTGGTCGACCAGACCGAAGATACTGGCGAAGAGCTCCCATTTTGCACATAATATGTAGAGTTGTTACTACAGGTTTGGCAAAAACAAACAATCCTGTTAAAGGTTGGCATCGCGAGTTTGAAAGCCAAATTTCAGCCACACATCGAATCATATGAAGGTTTTTGGACGTCATCCAAAGGGAGCATGCTTCCAACCAATTAAGAATTGAGCAATATTTCGTAGAAATCCCAATTCCTGCACCAAAAAAATCCAAAGATTGTGCTAAAAGAAGTCGACAAATCATAGAAACATTTAATACAATAGGTATTGTTGAGTATTTAACCCTTCTGCATTCCTTGGGTCAAATTGACCCAAACTTATTTTTAAACTTACTTTTTTTTACTCGAATGATACAGGTTCGTCACGAAATTTTTATTTATCCTAAACGGCAATACGAAGAACCATTTAGCAACAAAATAATAAAAAAGAGCTTTTTTGGTTTCCGTCTATACAAAAATTTTATTTACATGCACTTATAGTCTTATTGGGTCAATTGGACCCAACATAACTTTTGGTTTGCAAAATGAAGAATTGGTCGTTTTGTTTAGTTTCGCTTGCGTATTCATATGATAACTTCAAATAGTCTCATATTGATGTGGTAACAATAATTTTAATTTGAATAGAAAATAGAGTTTAACTTTTACTATATTTTGCGAAATGGCACTGAAAAGAAAGGTAAGTTTTGTGAAGTGAATTTTCAAGTGTATACCTATATATGTAGTTCACACATGATCATATGTGCATTATTTTAATAGATTCTTACTGATCACCAATTGCAAGTAATTATGATTAACGATGACGACGACATACATGTATTTGATGAGAGCGATTGCGACGAAAATTTCGAACCTAATGAAGAGAACGATTTATATTCCTCTTCAGACATAAGCATAAATAGTGTAACATTTGAAGATACAGCCACAGAAGACTCTAATAGTCCGTCGTTATATTTGTCCAAAGACAAAAGTATTCTTTGGCAAGGCCAGCCACCTCGTCAAACTGGGAGAACATCAAAAAATCTTATAATGAAAAACAAGCCGGGAGCAAGCATTTCAGTTATTTATATCTCAAAATATAAAAAATATTGTGTTGGAGTCGACTAATCTGAAGGGATTGAAAGTTTACGGAAGTAGTTGGGAAAAATTAGACATTATAGAGCTTGAAGCATATTTGGGTTTGCAAATAATAGCTGGTGTTCTCAAATCTCATGGTGAAAGTCTGATAAGCTTATGGGAAAAAAACGGCAGGCTAATTTTTCGAGCGGCTATCATTCTCAAACGCATTTCAAACATTTCGAGGTGTCTTAGATTTGACACGTCTGAAGACAGAGAAGAAAGAAGACTTCGTGACAAATTGGCTCCTAGAAATTTGGGACAAGTGGTGTAGTCAGCTCAGAATATATTATAACACACATGAAAACGTGACTGTAGATGAACAGTTGGTTCCATACCGTGGTCGTTTTAGTTTTCGGCAATATATAGCATCAAAACCGGCCAAATATGGCATAAAAATTTGGGCCCTATGTGATTGTAAAGGTAAATATGCATGGACTTCGAAAGTTTATACAGGAGGAGATACAAATACTCAGCCAGAAAAAATCTAGGTAAAATTTTGAAGCATTACATTAGATTTTATACGTTTTTATCATTTAGGTCAGGCATGGGCAACCTTTTTTGTAGAAGTTTTATGCTGTGAGTAATCTTGAAAAATATACATTTTTGTAGTATCCTTATGATTCATTATGAATTAAGTTTAGACAGGCCGTGCTAATATGCAACGAAAGAATTCAGTAGCGGGCCGGACAAACCTTACTCGAGGGCCGCATGTGGCCCGCGGGCCGGAGGTTGCCCATACCTGATTTAGGTGAACAAGTAGTACTTACCTTATCAAATTCACTTCCAAAAGGCATAACAATTACATGCGATAATTTTCTTACAACGTATAATCTTGCTCTAAAGCTACTTTCCAAAAACATTACTTTAGTAGGAGCCGTCAGAAAAAAAAACATTTTTATCGCTTATAATTCTAGATATGAAAAAAGAACAGTTTTACATTCAGAATTTGCGTTTGCAAATGATATAACTACTGTATCATATGTGCCGAAGTCTTTACTCATATTTTAATAGCTGGGTCAAATAGACCCAAAAGGACCAAAGGTGGGTACAGGTTTGAAGGAATACAGGAGGGTTAAGGGGAATAGAACATAATATCAGTTATTAGAGAATGTTGGACTTCATTTAACCAAAATAATTCCTCCATTTAAATTATGCGATTAAAATATTTCTTTTTCTTAATATTTCAGCCAACATCTATGTTACATTCAGTTGAAGGAAAGTTATTTAAAATTAGTTTTTGCAATGTTGTGTTTGCGAGTATACGTTTGTGATCTTTTCCCAACCGTCGACTCCTAGTAGGTAAAAAGGGTATTCTTCGTAAACTGACCATTCCAACTTTCTAATTTCATTGTTCACCGTTAGTAACCCCTCACACCCTTCAGCAACATTTAAATACAAATAAATACGTGTTTTTTTAAGCTTATTTTAACCCTTTGCACTTCTCCACGTTCACCTTTACCAAAATCTTATTAATATTATTACGTAAGCGAGGTGTCAAGCTAGCTGCTCAATCAATTACTCACTCAATCATTTCTTTTACAACAAATCAACACCCTGCAATCAAAACACACCCTCTCATTATTAATCAAATCACTCACCCCCCTCCTCCGTAATTAACAAGAACAATGTATATATATATATATATATATCATAGAAGAGAGAACAAAGGTGCAATGGAAGTTATTGGGAAATTCAGCAATTATACCGATATTTCGCATCTAATAGTATGCTTCATCAGGGTTAACTGAAGATAATAAAAGTACATTAGTTATTAATTCTTTACAATAAGAAAAGAAAAAGTACTTACAAAAAGTTAACAATTCGAAAGATCCATGCAAAACAAGTGGAACAAATAATTATATCAAAAAGCGATTCTTAAATCTAATAAGTCTCTATTATTGTATTGCATTGTAATTAATTTCCTATTTTCCAATAAATGCATCAACTATGAACGTATGTCAGAAAACCAATAACTTACCTTCGAATAACAATTTCTTTCTCGAGCTAGTAGTACCCTCAAGCAACTGCTACCTTCGAATGTTGGTTCTTGAAAATAATGATGGCTCAGAATAATTGCTTCCGAATACTTACATTCGAACCATCGTTTTTGAAGAATTTATCGGCACCGACACACGTACATACTTATTATAGGCGACCTCTACTATTTATTTTAATACTAACTCGTATTAATCGGTATAACCGAATTTTCTAATACTCATTGTCTAGTTATTGTTACTACACAGCAATAAAATGGTATGTTTAATTACCATAAATAACCAACACGTTTAAAATTAGAATTCTATCATTGAATGGTAGGCAAGTATTTCGCAAGTGTAAGTGAATTTAATAAATACCTTCGGATTGGATTGGGAAGGATTTACTATTTGGGGAGTAGTGGCTTGTAATTGTGATCTTTGGTCTTTTGTTTAATAAAAAATAAAAAATAAATAAAAAAATTTAAACTTGCTTGCATCCGCTGAAGAGATTACATATAAACAGAAACGGTAAAATATTTAAACACAAAACAACAGAAAATAATGTTAAAAGCTAAAAATAACAAAACTTCAATAATGAAACAAAAGTCACCGTTGATATTCAAACTCAGGTTGTCCGTCTTTTGCAAAATAAAATGCTTATCACCTTTTCGTCAAAATTACTTATTTGGATTAAATTTTTGTTGATTGAAATCATTGCATAGAACATTAAGGCACGCTCTTCGTTTATGGTACTTCTTTAAAATTTTTCATGTTCTAAATTTGAATAAAAGAGTCGTCGTTGAGAAATTCTGCGGATATCTAAGAAAATTAGTGACATAGAGGTAAAAAAGAAATTATATGTAGGCAAGTGTATATAATCAGAGATATACTTATCCTTTAAATAACAACATGTGATTGAACAACTATATTCGAAAAGAATGTGAACTAATAACATTTTCCTGTAATCTTCTCCAGAGATACATAACTCTATAAATAAACAAACAATTGTTTTTATTTGGGCTAACAACTAGGATTTCTTGATATATAGAATCTGTAATAAGTATGTATCTCATATTTTTATTTTTATCTGCGTCTAATATTAGAACTAAGCAGTAGTTGGATATGCGTATTATGCTTTGAAGATAATTGCAAAAGAAATACGATCTAGTAGTGTCGTGACAGATCTACGTTTAGTGTTTCTATCGTTCTCTGGGTACTCTCTAAAACACCAAAATAAAACGATAGGTCAGAGTAAACTGCCGCATGCTACAATAACTTCAGCGTCCGTACTTCATGACTTTTGGAAATTCCACTCGTGTCTCACATTTATATCAATAATTGTGCTCTGGAAATAGCCATTAATATGACCGTAGTGCTAGCATCGTAGATCACTCTTATGATACCTGGAGATTTATTAAGCCTCATCACAACATTTTACTATTAATCCTATGATAGGCTGTATACGCTCTGTTGGTCTGAATTGTAATGACTTAAATGGAAACAACAATAGACTAAGTAATTTGTAATTACATAATCCTTTGTACGAACGCAATAAGTCTATGTTATCTTAAAAAAATCATTTAAAATTATGCGATCCCACTATATGGACATACTTTTTCTTTCCAGCAGTCTTCAAATGGCGAAACAAAATCGTTACAGAATTTCCTGCCAAACCCGAACTCTAGTCAAAACGTGCTGAAAGCTCGGAGGGGCGTCATCAGGATGTTAATCGTGGTGGTATTAACGTTTGCCCTCTGTAATTTGCCGCTGCACGCGCGTAAAATGTGGCAGTACTGGTCTCCGCACTACAGGGGGACACACGATTCAGCGCCTTGTTTACGCCGCTGACCTTCCTCGTGACTTACTTCAATTCGGGTATCAACCCCCTGCTGTACGCTTTCCTCTCGAGGAATTTCCGCAGGTGAGTTGAATCACGTTCCACTTTCCAAGCGGTTACATAAATTAATTTGTGACCATGTTTATACATCCACAAATAGATAAATTCGTTGAAGGTCGTTTGAGTAAATAGGAGAATTAATCAGTATAAGGAAATGGTAAATAAACTTGAATTCGAAGGATGTACGAAAATAAGTTGATGAATTAAATTCGCCTTTTGTAAAAGTAGTCTATAGCAATTTTCAAAACACTCTAATCTATCAAAATACGGGATAAATACTTTTCTAATTGTAATTGCAAGGTCATCCATCAATCAATTGCTGCCCGTACAGAAACACGGTATATATAAGAACAGTTTATAGTATCCTTTTGTGCGTCTGGATGTGACATTTATCAAATAAATAAATTTAATGAAACATCATTTATAAAGTTTTCGTAAACTTTTGTCCCTCCTTCTCCATCACGGCAACAAATTTATGTAGCTTGACTTGTTATTGTTAGCTTTCTTCGAAACATTTTCTACTAATGACTAAGGTTTGATAAAAGAGTGAATAGCGTGTTATCATTAAGTAGTGTAAACTGGATTCTACTTAATGATAACACGCCATCCACCCTTTTATCAAACCTTACTAATCATCAATATTTTAGGTTAATGCACTCTGTAATGAATCTTAATTGCCTTTGTTAAACCACAAATGAGTAATAGAGATATATAATCCAATCTAAAAACACCAATCCTTGCAACCGTTGACAAAAACAGATCTAGAATTGTTTAAGGAAATGTTTTCTATATTCAGAAAAAGACTTTCAATGCATAACCTTATCACAAATTAATAAAGTAAAGATTTACGAAAACCAGATAGTTTCATACTTCCTGTTACAGATATATAGTCACTCTTAAAATTGAACGTACACTGTCAATCTACAACCTATATTAAGAAGAAAAATAATTAAATGGCGGTAAGAGTAAAACATTCCTTGGACAAATAGGTTAGTTTGCCGCCTAGACTTATTATATAAAAATTAGCTACATAAATAAAAAGTAGCTGGTGGACCGAGCCTTGCCCGGAGTTCCCAAAATTTTTTGAATAATTTTGAACCAAATAATAACGCTCTTTATTTTAGTTTTGATATCTAATTAATATTGTATATTTCAAGTATGTATAGTAGTACATATATATTGAAAGTTTATAAAAGTAGTATTAAAATTAATATTTACAGTTATATTTAAATACTTAAAAATAAATAAATTCAAGCTCAAAGTCTTTCTTAAGAAATACACATTTTAAGTAAACATTTACATACCTTCTTTTCGCAACGCCAACTAATTGTGTATAAGTTTTTTTATTTTGATCAAAAAACTCAGCTCCGATTACTTTTGCAACTGTAAACAAAGTATATGAATTTACATGTTGTTGTTAGTTTTCGTACATATTTTTCTTTTATTAACATACTACTTTCAGCGCCATCTATGGTTAGTAAATAATAATAATAATAGTGACTTGACACCCCTCGGGGATTGCGCCGCTTCTTCTGTGAAGCTTCCCAGATTCATTGGCTGGGGTGGATCAATCCCCACTTCTCAGAGTTCCGACTCGCCTACTAATATTTCGCCACAGACTTCTGGCCGCCGTCTTCCGCTGCCAGTTCTTTATCCCATGCCGTTTTAGATCCCCTTCCACTTCCTGTAGCCATCTCGATCTTGGTCTTCCTCTTCTTCTTCTACCACCTGGCTCCCATTGTAATACAGAGAATATCGTCGAGGATTCTCCCGCTCTCCATACATGCCCTATCCATTTTACCCTTTGCTCTTTGATCCTATTTACAATATCCATACTTTCCATTTCCGGTGCTATTTCATGATTCATTCTTACTCTGTACTCGTTTTCATCAATCTTCACTGGCCCTAGTATTGTTCTTAGTATTTTTCTTTCAGCTATTCTCAGCTTTTCTTAGGATTTTGCCTTTTAGTAATTTTTTGTTGGCATAGAAAGCTCTATTAAGTGACATTATTTTTCCTTCGATTTCGGTTTCCCTGTTTCCACTAGCAGATATCCTCACACCTAAATATTTTAATTGCTCAAATGCTTTCAAATTGTTATTAGCTATTTTGACATATTTCTTTTCCAGTTTCTTTCCAAATCTCATTATTTTTGTTTTATTTTCATTTAAATGTAGTCCCATATTTTCTCCTTCTGTAATAATGATTTCCAACATATTTTTCATTATTGCCCTGTTTTTTGTTATAATTACCACATCATCTGCATATGCCACTATCTGACCTCCTCTAGTTCTTAGCGTTCCTTTGTCTATCTTTGCTAACACGTGTTCCAACGCTAGGTTGAAAAGCGTGGCCGACAGTGCATCCCCTTATCTGACACCTTTGCTAATTATGAACTCTTCTGTTTCTCCAAATTGTGTTTTTATGCTAACTGCAGTTCTTTTCATCGTCATCATTATCAATATGCTCAATTTTTGTGTTATTTTTAATTCCTTTAATGCCACTGTTAGCTGTGTTCTATTTATTGAGTCAAATGCTTGTCGAAAATCTATGAAAAGCATCTCAATTTCTAAATTGTATTCATGGGCCTTTTCAATTATTTGTTTTATTGTATGAATTGCATCTACAGTCGATCTTCCTTTCGTAAATCCACATTGATATTGTCCTATAATGGTTTTATTCTGATTTACCAGTCTTTTTGTATTAATATGGATAGTATTTTATACGCCGTACTTAGTAGTGTAATTCCCCTGTAGTTATTACATAATTGTTGGTTTCCTTTTTTATAAATCGTTACAATTTGTCCATTCTCCCAATCTTCCGGTATCTTTTCTTCTCTCCATATTTTTTGTATTAGTAAATACAAGCGGTTTTGTAGTTCATCGCCTCCATATTTCAATAGTTCCATATTTATTTCGTCTTTTCCCGGTGCTTTTCCATTCCGGCTATTTTTTATAATTAATTTAGTTTCGTCTAGACTTGGTTCAGGTATTGCTGTTTCTTCTAAAGCATGTTCCATTTCCTCTTCTATTTCTTCTACGTTGCCTTCACAAGTAGTTAATAGTGTCTTAAAGTGTTCTACCCATATATTTATATTGTTCTTTATTCTTTGCCGCTTTACCCTCCTTGTCCTTAATACCTACTGCCTTACTTTTATACCATTTATTTTGCTCATTAATCTTTCTATAAAATTCTTTTGTGTTCCTATTAATTCTTTCTTTCTCAATTTCCCTAATTCATAATCTATCCAGTCTCTTTTGTTCTTTCTTATAAGTTTTCTGCACTCTATCCTCGTCTCTTCATACTCTTTCCTATCTGCATCTCTCCTTGTTCTTATCCACTTAATCCTTTTTGGATTTTCTTTTCGACATTTCCTGGCATTCTGCAGTGTACCACTTTCTTCGGTTCCCTTTTCTGGTTCTACCAATTTCTTGTTCTGCTGCCTTATTTACATAATTTTTAATTTTGTTCCACTCTGTCTCTATCTCAGTGTCTTCCTCAACATTGTCTAGTATTTGTCTTTCGACATTTGATTCAAATGCTGTTCTTTTGCCTGTATCGTTTAGTTTCTCTATATTCCATTTCTTTATGCTCTGGATCTTCACTACCTTCTTTATTTTCTGCCGCAACGTTCCGGTTACCATAATTAATGATCGAAATCTGCACAGGCTCCTCTAAATGTACGTACATCTTTTATTGAAGATTGTCTTCTTTTTGTAATTAAAATGTGATCTATTTGTGTACAGGTTCTCTTGTTTGGTGATATCCAGGTTATCTTGTGATGCTTTGGGTGTTTATGCTTTGTGCTGCTTAGGACCATATCTATTCTCATTGCTAAGTTACATAGCTTTTAACCGTTGTCGTTCATTTTCTCATGTATGCTGTGTCTACCCGCTACTTATTTTAAGTAGTCTTCTTTCCCTATTTGGGCGTTGAAATCTCCTAAAACTATTAAAGTATCTTCTTTAGGTACCCTTTCTATTTGCTCTTCAACCTGCTCATGCTGCTCTATGGTTAGTAGTAAAGTTTTAATTACTTATAATTGAATATGTTTAAGTATTATGTACCTATTTTAAGTTTATTTTATTATCCGAATAATATGACAAGTGTTATGTATAAGATTGTATGGCAAGCACTGTTTAAATGATTAAATGATATTAGATTAATGCTATAAAATTTCTATTTCCAGTAATTTTTTGTCCGAAACAAGGGCACCGTTAAGTAATAGATCTACTGACATCCTCTACTTTTTGAAATCGCAGTTTGTTAGGCAAAACAAGAAATAAAATATAAATTTATTAGCATAGCACTCGATGTTTTCGCTTTTCTTGGCGTTTTTTGTTTTTGTTTAATTTACATTTGATATACCAATATACCTTCTTTTCTCCAAAAACCAGAAAATATTAGCAATTTATATTTTGATTTGTTTGAAAGATACTTAATTTTGTCATATTTTTTAATTTTCATAAATAATCAAGACGTAGACAGATCAAGGAGTTCTAAATTACATTGTAGCATCTCTTACCTCCAACTTTTTATGTGAAAAACTGAGATTCAAAAACCGGTTTTCTAAAAAAGTGGGTTTCGTATGAGCCTAGATTAGAATATATGTCCAACAATATTATTATGGCCGTTATATGCCCCCGTTTTGTACAATACATTTCTGATATCTCTTTTTGCAGACTTACAAAGTCTTAGAGGCGTCTATATATATATATATATATATATGTGTGTGTGTGTGTGCAATATATATATATATATATATATGCAAACTGCAATACATTGCTAACACTTTATTCTAAAATAGTTATCGCTTCACTGTAATTTTTGTAGTACTCCACAAGTAATATTGCACTGGTGTAAGATGGGGTAACCAAACATTCCACAAAATTGGACCGCTACTTGAAAAAATATTCAGTTGTCCAGATTTCTCTTATGACGACAATATTCGGTTTCTTATTCAATCTAAGTAGCTAGCTCCAGTCAGGTTATATTTAAGAATAAATGACTTAATTAAATAACAAAAGAAAACATTAAAATTGTTAGTATAAAAAGTTAATATCTAGTCATACCTATGGTACCGGACCAAACATTAAAAGTAAAATTTGTTGTTTGATTATTAGCTATCGTTTAGAAAATATTATTAGTGCGTTCCTGATTATAATAATCAATGTCATATGTTCCTTTTATATTTTATGTTCGAAACTTCCCAAAATTAATAAGATGTCTATAGTGTGGTTGCTTCTTTTTAGGAAAGCTTACGTAATACCTGTCACAAGCAAGTTGGCAATTTCTATTTAATTTAAAGTAGTATTCCAGCAGATCTAATTTTCTTTATTAGATAATCTCTATGTGATTTTATTTTTGCTATTAAAATTTCCTGATATTAGTTTAATATTACTTACTTACAACGGAAAACTTGCAACTGAGAGACTCTGATTTCGATCAAACTGTACAGATTGAAGGAGTACTTATAGCTATAAGAACAACGCAATTTTTTTAACGGCCGAATCCCTCGATTTCGGGGTACAGGCTTCTTCAAAAATTTGTACTATTTTTGAATTTTTGTAAATATCTCGGAAACTATTAGAGATATCTTTCTTTCTTTAGAATATAATTTGAAGTGTATATTACATTTTCGGCAAAATTAAATAACGGGCGATAGGGCGCCCCTACATGCTTTTTTAATTTATTTATCATAAATAAAGTTTGTTCTACGTAGAAAACGGTGCTAAATAACAAATTTAGACAGATGATAGGAAAGATATTAAAAAACACGATAGTAAGGTATCAGCTGTCATTGATTGATGTATATAAATACGTGTCGCTCTAAATATAAAATACTTTGGATTACTAATTATTTGGATAAATTTGAAAGAAATACGAAGTATATTCGGATAGATATGGATTAATGCGTGCTTAATGTAGATTAATATCAATAAAAAAATACACGAATTGTGTCACGCATACCGGTGTAGGAATGCATATATGAGGTTGCGATTCTGAATAGTGTATCAGCACCATCTTTTCACGCAGTGTAAATTTATAGTTTAGCACAATGGCAGCAATTAATATAGCTAATATGTTAAACATGTTACTAGCAACGTTTCAAGTAGCTAATATCCTTTAAGGTCTCAAGAACTTGAACTATGTAACAGGATTGGATTTTGAACGATTGAAAGAACCACATAAAGCGCAATTTGTTGACGATTTAGCAGAAGATAGCGAAGACATTTGTGAAAATATTTTGTGTGTTTCTAAAGCAAGAGGCAATGTTATAATACTGGAAATTTCGTAAAACCTAACGACGTTCTGTCGAAACTGTGAAAGACAATTTCAAAAAAGTGAAATCGGTACTCTACTTATAAAGATGGGAAGTATTAACACGTGGCACCCATATGGATAAACTACGGTTTATTACAGAATACGTTCATAAAAAAATCAAAATAACACTAACAATTGGAAAATAGTTTATGACATGGACCTTCGAAGCTGGGCTTTAGAAGGAAATTAGAAAGAACAAAATTAGACTCGACACGTTTGAAGCAGGATATTGGTAGATATGGCATATTAAGAAAGTACGTAATACTGTGTCACGCAATATAACCAAATTTATTACTTGGTCGGTACGTGCTGATATGGAGCACCTACGATTGGTAAGCAATAATTTTATTAGGGAAGATAAACCCCATATCACTAGTATCGGCAGAAGCAACCTATACAATACCGATGAAAGTGAATTGATCTAGAAATGCACTCCCCAGGCAAGAGGTCGCCAAAACAGCTC
>CM076089.1:29042285-29165264 GCA_038088585.1 Chrysina gloriosa
CTAAGATGCTTACGCAGAAATATTACTAGACAGGAATGCAATTGCCGAAATAATGATTCCAACTTTTAAGTTTTAAGAACGTACGTCACCGGCAAACAATACTTCAAGTAATAAAGTTCGAGGAAACTTACGTAGCACTAGATGGGTTCACATTCTAACAATCAACTTTATGTGACCTTTATTATGTACGTATCCCTGACAATTCACACACATTATAATTGCTTTTGAGTGCTTTGGCTGCTATTCCGCTTTGTATCTTAGTTTCTTGGATTCACTTATTATTAGCTTTTGAAACACTGGACAATATTGATCATATACCGCAAGACCTGTATCCAATTTTATGTTTAATTTGTTCAATTTCATTTCGTTTGCTTGGCAATCAGATGTGATATTTTTCACCACACATGTGTTTCTGCATTTTGTCCACCAACTTTTCTTTTGAATCATTTATCGAACAGCTAATTATTGCACTTCTTTTAACCTTTAACCGAATTTGTGAAAATATAATAATTCATCGGAGTTCCTGGTAGATATGAAATAGCTCTAGAGTACTTTGCGGAAAATTTCAAGAGTTCTGCAAAATAACAGGCAAACATGGAAAATACCGAAAATAAACGTAGCATCAAATATCCTTTCAGTTTTCAACTATACAAAAGAATGTTATTAGGATTTTTGATAGAACTCTTAGAGTTCTTAGCGGCAACTGCGATCAGAACTATTGCGCGACTTTTTCTCTTTTCATTATGCATATAGACAAGCTTTATTTCCTGGAATGCCTTTTCAGTTTTCAACTTTACAAAACAATGTTATTAGGATTTTCGATAGAACTATTAGAGTTCTAGTGGGAACTACTATCAGAACTGTTACGCGATACTTGGGGCAAGGCACGCTCATGCGCGTTAAAGACGACTTCATGAAAATTTACGACCATACGTATTCTTCTTAAAGCCGTAATAGACGATCACAAATTACATGTAATTTTCATGAATTTATTCAAAAAGTTTGAATTTGATCGTGTACTGTCAGCGTGTATTTCTACATCAATTTTTACACGCAATATTTCAGATTTAGACCATGTTATATTTTTGAAGGTCATTGTCGTGAATTTTTACATGTAATATTTCATATATTTTACATGGAAAAATTTGTACGTGTATTGCCTGGTTTATACTACCTTGTTTTCTTTACAAAAGTCTGAATCACAGTGTTTACATAGGTTCGTCTTTAATACTCGATGTATTTTTAGATTAGGTCGTACCTTAGGCCTGTCTTCAACTGGATTTCCTTAAAATCATATCACAGTATATCAAAGTACGTATTACCACAGCACTTTCAATTTTCTCGCACTCTAAATTACCCAAAACAATAGTGAAAGTAGTAATGCTAGTTGTGAGTGTGTAATACCTTCTTTAATTGTAACTTCTCGGCTAAATTCTCAGTAATAAAATTAGTTTGTGAGCCTCCGCCCAGAAGTACTCTGTAATAAAGTTCTTGTTGGTTTTTATCTAAAATTTTAATACGAGCTGTGCCTAACAGAATCTCATAATTATTGAAAGCAGCACAGGCAGCTTGCCGCTGTTTATTCTGGATCTTCTGAGCTAGAATTAGGGTTGTTTTGAAATTCAATTGATTCATTTTGACAGGCTTGAGATTGTTTTGATTCATTAAAGCGCAAAAGTGTATTGCGCTCGTGATTACATTTTTGCAGCGATTAAGACGGCATTGAATTGTGCTGTGATTATTTTTTAAACAATGAATGCAAAGTCCTGCCTTAAAAATTTGCTGCAGGTAAAAAACGTATGAGTTTGATTACAAATGCAGCATTGATTATTAGCTTGTGTATCGATAAATGATTGATTAATATTATCTGTCTTTTCCCCAAGGTAATGGTTCGACTTTGATTTACTGAAATCGATTTGCGATGTCTTAAATTCGTCACCATGAGCTTGTTTAATAAGAAATTTAGTTAACTGATCGAACACTGGCATTTCTTCGTTGTTAAGAATTGTATGGCGTTGATCTGCGGGTTGATTTATGGCTAGTAGTATAGTATATTTATACCTGTAGGTACGTTGTCGTGGATTTGTCGTGGATCGCCTTTTCTAAAAGAGTTTTAAAATTTGCAGAAGTATCCTTGTGAATTTCGGGCAGTTCAAAAAATGAATCCAAATGCAATTGAATATTTTGTAGTGGTTTATTACATTTTTTGTAGTGATTTCCATGTCACCTGATAATTTTCAGTAGAGGCGGTTCAAATTTTGAATAATTGCACATAATAAGCCTTGAAGGGTATTTTTTAATATATAAAATTTATGGACAAGTAAGATGTAATCATTGTCATGTACTAAAGTCTTAAAAGAATCGTAAAAGCTATGCCAATTGAGCGGATTTCCATCCAAAGGAGGTATCTCAATTTTGGGCAATAAATTACTTGCTTGTTTAACAGTTACCGTTGCCGGTGTTGCTAGATTTGAAATATTAGAAGAAGTTATTGGCTCGCTTAATTCGCATAGGCGTTTGTTTAAAACATGAATAATACTGATCTTCGAATTGAATTCTTAGAACCTCATCATTCTCATTATACTGAGGATCATCTTCCATTAATAATTCCAGTCTGCATTTAATCTTTTGAAATCCTTATAGCATTCTTCTAATTTTTGTCTTCTACCCTCTGTTTCATCTAAATCCGCACTTGCATTCGCTAGGAAAAAATTGTTGTACAAGTTATACTACCGTTTGCGATACCGCGGCTTCTAATTAGTGACTTGATCTCGTCCCTTGGGTCTACTGTGTTTGATTAATGGATATATTTGTTTAAATATAAATCCACTAGGTATGCCACAGCATGATTCCATCTTCTCGGCTGCGATGGAGTGACGATGATGATTGAGCTGATAGTCGCAATTGCGATTTTCTGATTCTGGAATATCTGTAACAACAACTTCACCCGGCTCGAAGGACCATTAAATGTTTGGTCGCGCTACTTGGTATCTTCCTGTGCTTCGCGAAGTATGAAAAATGCTTTATAATTTACAAATATATTGCAGTGCGAGGAGATTAATACCATTTTTATTCTAACAAGTCTATTGTAAACCTTTTACAAGCTGTTCGTTCTAACTCATTCATAATAATATGGTTGCGCAACAGAATCTTTACATTTTTTGCGCACGCGCCTTAGTGCACGTGGTTTTATGGGGTTTATAATATCCGTGCATGCGTACTGAGTAACACACACTATCTCTTCACTTTCGTCTCATTATTGTTTAAATTTCGCGTTCACACGTAGCATAGTTCGCAAAGCTAGGACAAATTCGCCGCCGTTCGAACACGACCGCTCTCGACCCCGAAAAACAAAAAATAAAATACATATAATAGAAAAATATGTCTCAAAAAGCATATATGCCTTATTGATTAATACTACACATGAAATTGTAATTGGTGTTAATAATACTTTATAGCGGTCTAGTCATTACATTGGTCCTCTCCAGAGGTACACAAAACATTTGTTCGTAGCGAGACACCAATCGTGGCACATTGAACTTCACCTTACCCAACAACAGTGCACAGTCTGTCTGACCATGGACAATCCCTACTAGAACCTCACGCTGCTTGCGTGTCAGGTGTAAAGAACGTATGTCAAAGTGACTCAACAACATCGAATCTTCAAACCCCATTTTTGTGTAGAAGCCATCCGATACAAATATAATTTATTGAAGTGAAAACTTCTTTAACACCGTTGTGAGTGATTTGAAATTCGATGAAATGAAAAAACGACACAAAAGGGTACAAACATATACATCTATAGGATTTATCCTGTGAGAGAATGAGATAGAAGAGCCTCGCCACGCTTGCCTACCAAGCGTCAAGCGTTGGTATGTGCGCCTGTGTGCGCCTGCGTTTTGCCGAACCGAACCGAGAAAAAAGACGCCGTATAGTGAGCATATAGCTTCGTTCCAACATAGCACAAAATCAGTTTACGGATCATCGGGTACATGCACAGAGCATATTTGGCGTTACAAATTTGCTTTACGCATGTACCCGACGATTCACAAACTGGTTTTTGTTATGTTGGAACTAACCTTATGTAATAGCTATATTTTTCTGCCTAATACTTGCTTAAGTCCGACTGTCTGATCTAGACCACAGTTGCAACTCCCGTAGAAAACTATCTTTCAGACGATAATTATGGCGCTAGTTAACATCGAATCGGACGTTTATTATACAAATATTTTCTAAATAATTGTGTGCATTGAAATTATCAAATGTAAAATGAACGAAAAGAATACCTAATGTTGTACAAAAAAACTATTTATGAAAACTGGGAAAGTAAATAGCATAATTCTAATATAGACAAATAAAAACAAATTTCAACCTATAATATGAATTAATGTTCAGAACTGACATGTTGTTATCGTGCAGAACTGTTGCATACGAAATAATGATAACTTGTTATTTTGCAACTATTATTTCAAAATTTTCTGACGGTTTCACTTCTACGGCGTGTGAACTGAACACATATATTTTTTTAATTTGCACTGAACTTTCTCGATGTTCCTGACATAAACCTGATAAATCGTATTCCATATTAGTGAACCATACTCCAACTTAGACCGCATAAATGCGTTATACAGTACCTTAAGGCAACTCGGACTATCGACGTCGCGGTGGTTTCCGTATAGGAAGCCGTATATGCCAATGTGATCATGGTATTGATATGAAGTATGGAATCACATCGTATTCCTAGACCTTTTACTATGCCACATCTTTCAAATGACACATATCCAAGTTTATACTCTAAATGCATTACCCTTTTCTTCATTCTGTATGTCATAAGTTTGCATTTACTGATGATATTTAATTGATTCGCCTGACACCAAAAAGCGATTGCGAAGTACAAAAGACACAGTTATAATATCAATCCTGTAGTAGAATAGTATATATATATATATATATATTTCGTGACCTTTTTATACTTATCTTATATGATAGATCTCTACCACTAATAGGTCAATAAAACAAGGCTGGTTTGAACGATAGTTATATTTTCAGAACGTTTACAAACGTTTTCGGAATACCTTCTTCAGTGAAAATATAACTGGTTATATTTTGAAGAAGAAACGACTTTGAAGTTGTAATGAAATTTATTTTATCATGAGCGACAAATCACGCTCTCCAATATATATACAACTCATTATTACTAATCCATAAATGCCATTGGAACTAATTAAATATTCAATGAATTACTTTAGAAACGTAATCGAATAAAATAAATAACATACAAAGTTATATTTTACGGAAAGTCAAAGCCTTTACGAGTGATGGAAACGACAAATAAAATTTGGAACTTTTCCGCAAATTTCAAAGTGCTTTCAATGAATTTAAGGTACGGATCAGCAAGTTCAACGTTTAACATAATAAAGCGACAACGTTTTTGAATATTGAATTCCAATCTCGGTGCAATTTTGTTTTTGATTTACATAAACAACATTGTTGATAACTTGTGCTGCTCTCTTCTACTACACTTATATGATAGATCTCTACCACTAATAGGTCAATAAAACAAGGCTGGTTTGAACGATAGTTCTATTTTCAGAACGTTTACAAACTATTTCGGAATACCTTCTTCAGTGAAAATATGAACTAGTTATATAATTAATTAAATTCATTCAAAGCACTTTGAAATTTGCGGAAAAGTTCCAAATTTTATTTGTCGTTTCCATCACTCGTAAAGGCTTTGACTTTCCGTAAAAGATCACTCTTTGTATGTTATTTATTTTATTCGATTACGTTTCTAAAGTAATTCATTGAATATTTAATTAGTTCCAATGGCATTTATGGATTAGTAATAATGAGTTGTATATATATAGGAGAGCGTGATTTGTCGCTCATGATAAAATAAATTTCATTACAACTTTAAAGTCGTTTCTCGTTTTGAAGAGAACTTTCTACAGTACTGAGGCAAATTACTTTTTCTTTTATGTTAGTTTTCAGTTAGATTCAAATAAAGTGAGTACATGCCTGATTAATTTTTTTTTGTGTTAGAAACTTTTCAATATTTGCCATATTTCCTAAGAAAAGGAAAATTTAACACTTAATTTAGATTGTAGGATACGTTAGGGATGATAAATAGGCGGCAACGCAAACAGTAAATTTATCATTCAAATCACATCGTTTAAATACGGAGTGAATGCATCAAATTGGGTGCTACATAACGTTTTCTTCATTGATTTAGTTGTTAATTATTGTCTAAGGGCAGCCAAGAATAAAGTAAGGTATGTTATTAAATTAAAGTGATGCTATTATCGGACAGTTTTGCTTTCCTATTGAAAGTGTAAAAAAGTGACGAAATGTTTAGTACCTAATAAACGAATTAGCACCACCTCGTAATTTTATAATTTTGGTGATTCAATAATATAAATTATATTTAGTTCTTATTTCATTATTCTTAATTCTAATTTTATCCATGCTATCAATACACGACTTCCTGAAGTATTATATGTTCTTCTCATCTTCTCCAAATATATATAGAATATCTTCCATTACATTTCTGTATTGAACTTGATTCATCACCCTTCCATAAAATAGAAAGGTCCCGTCCCTTTACATGTAATCCTCGACGAATTCATAAAAGACTAACTGCACCATCCACAAACAACTCCGGACTGCAACTGTAGTTGCATGTACTTTTCCTTCAGAAAACCCAATGGTATCAAATCCCGCGATCTTGGTGACCAATTAACTTTTTCCCGTCGCGAGATAACACGTCCAAAAAATCTCCTCCGCATGAAACCCTAACTAAGTAACTAAGTAGGTAAGTAACTAAGAAGTAAGTTAGGGACGAGGCACATTGACATTATTTGTGTTTGTGCGATTAAATGCACAACCAAACTTTATTTGAACGTAGCGTAAACACTGCAAGGTAGACGGTTTTTCTTAAATTGCGACTCTGAGGGGCTCTTTCCGCAAAACTTTTATTTAGATAACGTATCGCCCTCTAGGTCATATTTATTATGATATAATTTCTTTTGCGAAAAATGAATGCGCTTCGTTCTAACTTCTCGCGCCTCAGTGGCACTGTGACAGGTTGCACAGTCTTGTACTAATCAAATGCCATCAACATCACTTTCATCCAATGCAAGCCATAGAAAGTTGGTTAACCTGTTACGATAACGAAGACCATTGATGTAACATATTGCATATTACATATTCTACATGAGCTTCAGTGCCAGGTATCAAGCCATCTATAATCAGAGTGACACACCCAATGTAACATACATATGTCAACCACGTCAAGTAGTGATATATTATTATAGCATATTAAATAGTGCAGTAAACACGATCGTAATAAAAACGTTTATATGATTATTAGTAGTCTAATTATCATAAACGTCACATGGTATCCGAAGTGGGATATCTCCTGTATAATTCGATAGCTTCTTCCTTCCGTTTCTCGTAATATTTCCATCGTAATTTCAGTAACACGGCTTTGCTTTTGCACTTACAATGGCCGATTGATTTACACGAAACGCTGATGAATGTACACGGATTGGGTTTACAGAGGGACTAAACAAAAACACCCAAGAGGTATTGAATATTTTAAAAAGCACAGGCTTAAAATTAAATAAGCAGAAATGTATTTTTAATAAAACATCAGTCACGTTCCTAGGTCATAGATTGACTTCAAATGGTTTATCAATAGACGAGATAAGGTTATTTACAT
Organism: Chrysina gloriosa; assembly: GCA_038088585.1. Lineage (NCBI taxonomy): Eukaryota > Metazoa > Arthropoda > Insecta > Coleoptera > Scarabaeidae > Chrysina > Chrysina gloriosa. The sequence goes on from CM076089.1 coordinate 29,050,006, forward strand.
CGTGCCAGATTGATTGTTTTTTGGAAAACAATTACCAAAGATATAATCGACTTCGTTGAACGATGCGCAACATGCCAAAGAATTTCACGAAATAACCATAAGGAGACAATATTAAATGGAGATGTATCAAAACTACCATGGCAAGTAGTAGCTTCAGATTTGTTTCATTTTCAAGGCACAGAATATTTGCTAATTGCTGATAGCTATTCAGGATACTATGACTTTAAGAAACTTTAACAGTTAATATCAGCTAAAGTAATAACCCATTTGAAAACCTGGTCTGCAACATATGGGATTCTCTTAGCGTTACAAAATGACAACGGGCCACAATACTCTTCGAAATAATTTTGGACTTTTAATCATGAAACTTCAAGTACAACATTTCCATGTTCCAACGTATTGACAGAAATTTATGTGAAGAAAGCCAAATCTTTACTGTTAAAATGCTCCAGAGATAAATGTGATATTTACCTAGCTCTATTAAATCAAAGGAACACTCCTGGGGATAACATTTTAGGTTCCCCAAATCAAAGACTAATGAGCACAATAACCCGAACGACAATACCAATAAGTGAAAATTTACTTCAACCTAAAATTATAGGTAACGTTAGAGAACGACTGTTAACCCTAAGACAAAAACAAAAAGTTCATGCTGATAAAACAGCTAAACCACATGAAAAGTGGTGACAATATTCGGAATGCAAAACAGAAACTATAAAAGGTTACACGAATAAGCCTAGATCATTTATTGTAGAAATCGAGAGAGGAACCTACAGAAGAAAATACAGCACACTTAAAGGTAACCAAGGCAGAAATAGATGAACAAAAGGAAGTAATAAAGGAAACAGACAATGACAATGAAATAAGACAAGATATAATAGAAAGAGACAAGGCAGTACCGCAACATTCGAGTTCGCCACCTGAGCACATGACATCACCACCAACCTCAAGAACAATCACAACGCGATCAGGGAAAACTGTTAAACCAATCCAGAAATTAAATTTGTAAAAAGAAGAAGAAAAACAGGGAAGATGTAACATATTGCAATGTTACATATTCTACATGAGCTTGACTGGCAAGTATCTAGCCACCTATAATCAGAGTCACACCCAACCACAGATTACCTACAGATATTCGACTTAATGCTAAAAAGTCATCCGATGAAATGGATAGATGTATAACTATTTCACACAGCAAGATTTGAGGGTGTTAAAGACGGCGCTAGATATCAACTAAGCGCGAAATTTTAAATTCTTGGCGGGAATTTTAAATTAATATTAAATATTCTTATCGTCGGTTTGAAGGTAAAACTCACTAAGTTACATTTTAATCCAAAACAAAGTATTAACAAGTAAATACTTGTGAAATACTTGCTAACAAGTATTTAATAAGTTAATTGCCATTAACCGTCTACGATAGCTTGTGTATAGCTTCACCCTTGCGATAAAGTCGTGAACGCGCGGTAACGTAACCTCTATAATTATGTATACTTATTGTAACTGTGCCATTGCGATAAAGTCGTGCGCCAGAAACAATATAACTTTGCGTGAACACTTTTGTTACTTTGTGTGTTATACGTAAGCATTGCACTATATCCATTCTCTTTTGCCTCTTTAATTGCCACGTTTTCGTGGTTTCTTTCCTCTCTTCTTTATAGTTATTGATAGTCTATAACCATATCCGTTAATTGTCTTATTTGCAAATGAACACTCGTTCGCGAAATCTAAGCAAATAATTAGAAGAACAAAAGGAAATGGCAAACGTAACGTTAATTGAGGACCAATTCCAAAGATTGCTAAGTCAAATTGGAAATGGCAGCATACGTGAAACATCTTGTACCCCAGAAGTAGATACAGGTTATTGTAGTATTATATTGTAGTATGAATTTTAGTTAATTGTATAGAAAGCAAAATTATTACAATTAATATTTACAAAATTTTAGTATTATATTAACAAAATAATGAACAATACAATCAAAATATATTACCTAGTGTGTATAAGTGTAATTTGTTTTCTAATTCTTAACTTCTTCCTCCCTCTTGAATTCTTTCTTCACTTCCTTTCTTTGGTCTTTTCCTTTTATTGTACTCCTTTTTCTTTGGTCTGTTCTTCGTTTGTAAACAACAACTTCTTTTTGATGTGGTCTGCTTCTTTTCAACCCTGGTATTTTGTATAACTTTTTATCTAACTTTTTCGTCGACCATCCCCTTCCGTCGTTTATAAACAGACTTCATTTTTCGGCACGTCGTTATAGCAATTTGGAATTCTAGATTTTTAATGTTTCAAGTGTATGTGTGTGGTATGTTTACAACGCTTTTCTATCTCTTAAAGAATGCTTTCTATAAAATTTACATCTTTTCATTGATAATTTTATTAATGGAATATTACCATACTATAATTATAGTACCGCCCCCTTAAAAAATTTGTTGTTACTTGTAACAGAAAATTTTAACTATCATTTAAGAAATCCATTTGTAATTGTAAATGAAACTAGAAGACAATCACTAAAATAAATTAGTGTCTTATTGTAGATTAACAATTGGTAAGTATAAAATGGTACTGAAGAAGAGAACAGTTTTAAATAAACAAGATAAGTACTTAACACGACTTCAATCTCCAAAATGTACTATTCTATTTATTTATTGTTTTATTTAACTAATATATTTAATTTTAAATCGTTTTAATAGGAAACGTATTTAATTAACTTTATATGAATAAATATTCTCTACATTGTAAATGCCTTTCACGATATCAGTTCTTGGTAAATTTGATGTACATTGATGATGCACAACAATTTGGCATTCGTTGCAGAGACTGGCTATGGGCGTAGCGGAAATTGATCTTTGCAATTAGCACACATTAATGGTTTGGTACATATCCCGGGATCGAACTTGTGTGGTATATTGTAATGTATTCTTTGAATGAAACTCTGCTGAAATAAATCGTTCTTCTCAGGAGATTGTGTGATTTGTTCTAACACCCTCATATAATCCTTGATATTTCTTGTGGTATTAGTTCTTTCCAAATTATATGAACAGAATTGCGATTTCATATTTACTATCTCTTGTCTTAAACTCTTTGTAAGTTCCCTTTCTTTATTCAATTGGTACTCTAAATCTTTATAAGTAAGCACAACAGATAAGGGTGGGTGATTTTCCTCTTCCGAATTTCCAAATATTTTATCTGTTATAGTTTATTTCTTTTCTTTTTCCATTTGGAGTTTTAATTGAGGGAAATCAATTACTTTAGTTTGCTGTTGAATTGTTGATTCGGTTTCAAGTTCCCTTTCCTTCTGGTGCCCGTCTTTTGCAATAACCTATCATTAAGTTGATTAACTTGTTCAAACAAAGCGATATTTAAACTCGTAGATGTTATAATATAGGGTTTTGAATAGCTCGCCTTTTACGATACGATTGGCAGTTGCGTCAGACAGTAGTGCAGTGCAGTTGGGGCAATGGCCGATATCACATGTATGTTGTAGCTTTACAAAAGAATTATAGAATATAAGACAACAAGAGCACTCTTATTATATTGTATACCTGTGTATAAAATACGATATAACATGGCGCAGTCAGAAACAGGAAAAGTATCAACGAAAACAAATAAAATGGAATTCATAAGCCAACCAAAGCCTATGGTCCAAGATGGCGATATAGGTAAAAATTGGAAACGATTTAAAAATAATTGGCATTTATACGCAACAGCAACGGGATGCATCGACTGCGAACCAGATGTACAAGCAGCGACGTTCCTACATATCATAGGCGAAGAAACGCGGGATATTCTAGAAATGCTAGAATTAGAAGACGAACAAATTAAGGATGTAAGCTGTATTGTTTCCAAACTAGATAATTATTTTTTACCTAAATTAAATGTAAGTGTGGAGAGGCACAAATTCAATGTAAGGCAACAACAAAAGGGGGAATGTTTTGATATTTTTTTAAGTGAATTAAGAAAGATAGCAGCAAATTGCGAGTACGGACGTATAAAAGACGAGTTAATAACAGACAGAATAGTGTGTGGTATAAACGATGAGCGAACCAAAGAGAAGTTGCTTAGAGAATCCAAATTAAATCTTACAAAAGCAATTGATATTTGTAAGTCAGCAGAACAGGCAGACTCGCATATCAAACAACTACAGGAACGGAAAGTTATGGAAGTTGGTCTAATAACAAGAGACAGGACACAGAAGAGTAATAACAGTAGCCAACATTGGAGAGGACAAAACAGAACAAAAGAACAAGGAACAAGTGGATTCCGACAACAATTGAGGGAACACAATAACCAGAATGTACGAAGACAGCCAGGACCAGGCCGATACAATCCAAATGGAGGTAACATATATCATGTAAACAAAATTGATTGTAGTAAGTGTGGTAGTAAACATAACCGTAGAGAATGTCCAGCATATGGAAAACAGTGCTACAAATGTAATAAAATGAATCATTTTGCCAAATTTTGTAAAACAAAATTTAATCTTAACACTGTAAGAAGTAATGTAGATAGTGACGATGTAGATGTAAGTAATGTAAATAATGATTTATTATTTATTGGTATTATTGATCAGGGTGATCATAACTTTAAAAGTGTCATTAATGTTAAGTTTTGTGAAATTAACAAACAAATAGAATTCAAATTAGATACTGGTTCTGATGTGGATGCAATTCCAGAATATCTATTTAGAAAATTAAATCTGCCCTGTGAAGTAGTACCCTTTAAAAGTAATTTATTTGGCTATGGAGGTTCAAAATTAGATGTTTTGGGTACCTGTAATATTTCAGTTATGATTAATGCTAGAAAATTGAATTTAAATTTCATAATTATTAAAACGAGTGGTCAACAAAAACCAGTCCTTGGGGATAAAACCATCCAAAGGTTAGAGTTGTTAAAAATTAATGAGAGTGAAATTAATGCAATTGAGACAAATAATCTAAAAGAAGTAAATAATGATAATACAGAGCTAGAACAAATTGAGAAAATTTTAAATAAACATAATTCTGTTTTCAATGGCATTGGTGAAATTAAAATCACACCTTACAATTTAGAATTAAAAAATAGTTATGAATCAGCTGTCATTCCGAGTAGACGTGTGCCATATCAATTATTAAATTCTTTAAAAAGTGAGTTACAAAGAATGGTTAAAGAAAAATAATTAGCGAAGTTAAGGAACCAACAGAATTTGTAAATCCTATTGTTTTAGTTAAAAACTTAATAACAAAATAAGAATTTGTCTTGACCCTCAACAACTTAACAAAGCAGTTAAAAGAGAATACCATGTTATTCCCACATTTGAAGAATTAACCCATGACTTTGCAGGTTCAAAATATTTTTCATCATTAGATGCCAATAAAGGATTCTGGCAAATAAAATTAAATGAAGAATCATCAAAATTAACCACTTTTTCTACACCATTTGGGCGATATCGTTTTCTAAGACTACCATTTGGTTTGTCATGTGCCCCAGAGATATTCCATAGAACGTTTTCAGAAATGTTTAGTGACATTGAAGGAGTTAAAATTTATGTAGATGACATAATAATTCATGCAAAAACTATTAGAGAACATAATACAATTTTAAGTAGAGTATTAGAACGAGCTCAAGTAAAGGGAATACGATTCAATAAAGAAAAATGTCATTTTGGACTTGAAAAATCAAGTACATAGGGCACATCATTTCAAAGGAGGGTATTTCTCCTGATGATGATAAAATAGAAGCTATAAAACAAATTCCTCGACCAAATAATAGTAAGGAATTAAAACGATTTCTAGGTATGGTAACATATGTGTCAAAATTTATACCAAATTTAACAAAAATTACGTCAAACCTAAGACAATTAAACAAGAAAGATAATGCCTGGAATTGGAATAATAATCATGAAAATGAATGGAACAACTTAAAGGAAATTTTAATGAGAAAACCGGTCTTACAATATTACGATTCTAGTAAACCAATAACACTTTCAGTGGATAGTTCTAAAGATGGGCTTGGTGCAGTAATTTTACAAAATGAAGCTCCGGTCGCATATGCATCAAAATCATTAACACAAAGTCAAGTACACTATGCACAGATTGAAAAAGAGGCACTAGCTATTCTATTTGGATGTCAAAGATTCCATCAATATTTATATGGTCGTGAGGTATTAGTTGAGACAGACCACAAACCATTAGAAATAATATTTAGAAAGCCATTAGAACAATGTCCATTACGCATACAAAGAATTTTAGTAAATTTACAACAATATGATATCAAAGTAGTATATAAACCGGGAACAAAATTATATTTTGCTGATGCTTTGTCTAGAGCCAGCTACAATGACGAAAAATTTGATTTGCATGAGAAAGATATAGAGTTGCATTTGGATTTTATAAAGTATATAGCAATAACGCCAGAAAAGTATGAGATATTAAAACAAGAAACCGCTAAGGATAAAGAACTACAAGAATTAGGTATAATTGTGAAAGATGGATGGCCAAATAGCAAACAATTAGTAAATGACATCATTAAATCTTACTGGAATTATAGAGATGTTATTACAGAAATAGACGGAGTTTTATTTAAATCTGATCAGTTAAACATACCTCGGTCTATGAGAAAAGAAATGTTACAAAGACTTCATTATACCCATTTGGGTATCAATAAAACGTTAAACAAAGCTCGCGAAACAATATTTTGGCCATATATGCCAAAAGAAATTGCAGATATGATACAAAATTGTATTACATGTCTTGAATACCAAAACTCACAACAACAAGAAAGTTTAATCAATCGCGAAGTAGCGGATAGACCCTGGCAAATAGTGGCAGCGGATTTATTTCAGCTACAAGACAAACATTATTTACTTTTAGTTGATAGTTACTCTAAATTTCCGGAAATCGCTTGCTTGAATAATAATACAACAAGTAGTATGATCATACATCATTTGAAATCTATTTTTGCAAGACATGGAAAACCTGATATAATCATGTCCGATAATGGAAGCCAGTTTATTAATATTGAAGTTCAAAATTTTTTCAAGGAGTGGGAAATCACTTCTAAAACAAGTAGCCCTTGTTACTCACAGTCAAACGGCTTAATAGAAAGACATGTACAGACAATTAAAAAACTATTAAAGAAAGCAATAAAAGACAACAAGGATATGTATTTAGTGTTACTAGAATATCGCAATACACCAATTTGTACAAATATTCCGTCTCCAGCGCAATTATTATTTGGTAGAAGACTAAAAGGTATTATTCCAGTTAGTAATGAATTATTGAAACCTCCGGGGAAAGAAAGAAATATTGTCAATAAATTAAAAGAGAGACAATATAAACAAAAATATTATTATGACAGAAAACATAGAAACTTACCGGAATTAAAAGTTAATGATAGAATCATGGTACAAAATGATAAAGGACAATGGGACTCAGGATATGTTATTGAGATTGACAAGAACAGACCAAGATCGTATATAGTTGAATTGGATAAAAGTGGTAACAGATACATCAGAAACAGACGATTCCTTAGACCGTTTAAGGATGATACGTACATCAATCAAGAGCAATATGACCGGATATTTGATCACTACTATCAAGCAACGACAAGCAACAATGAAACTGAAAATCATAACGAAGGAACTTGTATCGAAGAAAGTGCTAATACAGCGCTTAATAATTCGGTGTCGAAACCATGCAGTAGTCATACGGTGGTGAGACCAAAACGGAATTTTAAGCCTCCTAGTTATTTAAAGGATTATGTTAGATATTAAGTTTTATATTGTTCTTACTTAGCATAATGTGTATTATGTTAAATAATATATGATAAGATAACATGTAGTACAAGAAAAACTTCAGAATGCTTCAGTAGTTGTATTTGGTAAGAAAGGGAGATGTTATAATATAGGGTTTTGAATAGCCCGCCTTTTACGATACGATTGGCAGTTGCGTCAGACAGTAGTGCAGTGCAGTTGGGGCAATGGCCGATATCACATGTATGTTGTAGTTTTACAAAAGAATTATAGAATATAAGACAACAAGAGCACTCTTATTATATTGTATACCTGTGTATAAAATACGATATAACAGTAGATTCATTTAAATTTTGACATAACTTAAAGTTCGATTCATTGACACCTTTCAAATGTGTTAATTGCAACGAATTCTCTTCCTTTAATGCCCTATTTTCAGATAAACAAGCGTCAATAGTTACCAATTCTTTTAATTCAGATATATTTCTCTTTGTACATTCCTTTTTACTTCTATTTTCATTTTCATATGTAATCTCGATATCTTCTAACCTTACATTTATTTCCTTAGATTTACGTGTACTCTCTACTTGTTTGTTCAGACTGTGCCCCAGACTATTAACAGCACATGATAACTTATTTAACGAAGACATTAGTTTTTCTAACGCCCTTTCTATTTCATCCTTCTCTGTGTCATCTTGACGTTTGTTTGACATTTTTTAAATTCTAAATTTGTGTATAATACAATGAAATTAAATTAAATCAATTTAAAAGCTAACTATACGTTCGCAAATGAAATGAATGAATTTAGGTTCGCCCCACGTTGGGCGCCAAAAATTGTAGTATTATATTGTAGTATGAATTTTAGTTAATTGTATAGAAAGCAAAATTATTACAATTAATATTTACAAAATGTTAGTATTATATTAACAAAATAATGAACAATACAATCAAAATATATTACCTAGTGTGTATAAGTGTAATTTGTTTTCTAATTCTTAACTTCTTCCTCCCTCTTGAATTCTTTCTTCACTTCTTTTCTTTGGTCTTTTCCTTTTATTGTACTTCCTTTGTCTTTGGTCTGTTCTTCGTTTGTAAACAACTTCTTTTTTGATGTGGTCTGCTTCTTTTCAACCCTGGTATTTTGTATAACTTTTTATCTAACTTTTTCGTCGACCATCCCCTTCCGTCGTTTATAAACAAACTTCATTTTTTTTCGGCACGTCGTTATAGCAATTTGGAATTCTAGATTTGTAATGTTTCAAGTGTATGTGTGTGGTATGTTTACAACGCTTTTCTATCTCTTAAAGAATGCTTTCTATAAAATTTACATCTTGTTATTGATAATTTTACTAATGGAATATTACCATACTACATTATACTGGTAATTTTGTGAAGTGTACTTCGCGATTTGATGGAAAGAAATTTAGTAATGTTGATACATTTATATCCAGCATTGAGATATAAAGATTGTGCACAATGATTGCCTATGCTATTGACCGATGAAGAAGCTACATGGTGGTTTGGAATAAAAAGTGGAATCGAATCGTGGAACGAAGCTCTTGAGGCATTACGCCAAGCTTTTGGTAAGAATCGTGAACCTTTTATAATTTATCGTGAACTATTTAAAACCGAACTACACTTTGAACCTACTGATATATTTATCAGTAAATGCAGAGCATTGTTATCCGAAATTCGAGATAATTTAACGGAAAAAGTTCAATTGAACTTGGTATATGGATTGCTGAATCGAAGAATTAAGAAACGAATGCCACGCAATTCAATTACTAGTTGTAACGAATTGTTGAAAAGCGCTAGAACCATTGAGATGTCATTCGAAGGTAAAAACGATGACCACAAGAAGAAAGATAGTGGTACATATGAGAAACAAAAATCAGGTTTATCAAAGGAGAAAGAACGTTGTAACTACTGCCGCAATCATGGTCACACTATTGACGACTGCCCAGTTTTGTTACGGTAGCGACAGGAGGAAAGAACTTCAAACCCTGCTTCTTCAACGCCGAATAAAGCAGCTGATAAGGAGAAACGGACCATTTCTTGTTATGGATGTGGGAAACCTGGCGTAATTCGAGCAAATTGTTCAACCTGTAGACCAGAAAAGGTTGAGGCACGCACTGTAAATTTCTACATGGCCAATGCCAATGAAACGAAACACCCGTTATTACCTTCTAGCATATTTGAGTTGGAAGGTGTTGTCACTGCCGACACAGGAGCTACAACGAGTATTATGGGAAACAACTTATACAAGTTACTAAAGAATCGTTTAGAGTTTACTGAAACTGAGATATCGCTGACATTAGCTGATGGAGTTCAAAATATGGTAATGGTGTTCACTGCGAACGTACCAATGAAAATCAGAGGAAGATCCAGCGCGTTGAACATGATCGCACTTCCTGAAGATGGAGATAACAATACTCTGTTTGGTGAAGATGCCCTGTCAATATTTGGTATAGTCTTAGATATTGGTGATGGAACCTGGTACTTCCGTGATGATCCAGATGAAACCTACGACTTTGTTGAAGCAGATATACCAAAAGCCAAGAATGTAGTGCTGAACAGTGGTGAAATGGAAAATATTTACCTGAGAGATGATGAAGGTGAAAATCTTACATCTACACAGCGTGATCGAATCGACAGGCTACTCCAAGAAAATCGCTTAATCTTTGAAGCAGGAGGAGAGCCAACCACAGCAATTCAACATTGTATTAATATAGAATTAGGTCAATGTCCAATCTCAGTCCCAACGGTACAGAAAGGCGAATGCAAAACGAGAAATTCTGTGAACCGAAATCGATCGGAAGTTATAAATGAACATTATTGAAAAGTGTGATTCAGCATGGGCCGCTCCAATGGTTCTTGTGAACAAAACTGATGGATCTGTCCGCGTATGTATCGACTATCGACGTCTTAATACGATAACGAAAAGTGATCAATATCCTTTGCCACGAATAGACGATTTACTCCACGATGCAAAACGAACAATGTATATGTCAACCATAGACTTACGTGCGGGTTATTGGCAAGTCGCAGTTCGCGAAAGTGACCGTGATAAGATTGCATTCATTACGCCTTTCGGTACTTACCGTTTTCGTCGAATGCCGTTTAGACTTAAAAATGCACCCGCGACCTTCCAAAGACTAATGGACCGTTTTCATTCGGGTTTATCAGATGTGAACTTACTTATCTACTTAGATGATATCATAGTTCTATCGAGCGATTTCGAAAAACACATTGCTGACCTTAAAAGGTATTTAACAAACTGGAAGCATTCGGATTGCGTGCTAAGCGTATTAAATGTAATTTTAGAAAAAGTAGCGTGCGGTATTTAGGTCATTTCTTGACATCGGAAGGTATACAAGTTGACCCCTCGAAGATAGCAACGTTGCTGTCTCGACCATCTCCGAGGAATGTGAACGAACTGGTTTCCATTGTGCAAGCAATACGCTGAAATAACGCGACCGTTATCTCAGTTGACGCGAAAGAAAGTACCATGGAAGTGGGGAGATGTAGAAGAAGAAGCGTATAAGAAGTTAATGATGGCCTTGAGATCTACACTTGTGTTGCAACAAGCCGACTTCACGCAACCATTCACCGTTCGTACAGACGCAAGTAACCACGCTCTTGGCGCTGTCTTAACCCAAGGAGTAGGTATTGATGAGCATCCTGTAGAATACGCTAGTCGTCTACTAACCAAATGTGAGATGAATTATAGTACTACCGAGAGGGAAGCTCTTGCAATCGTTTGGGCTTTGCAGAAGTTTCGAGGTTATGTTGAATGTTCCAAGGTGGTAATATCCACAGATCACCAACGTTTTGGATGGTTAATGAGTCTAAAAACTCCATCAGGTCGATTGGCTCGTTGGGCATTACAAATCCAAGCCTACGACTTAGACATTCAGTATATTCCTGGAAAGATGAATGTCGTGGCGGATATACTTTCAAGACCTCCGCTTACGTCACATGAACCTCTAGAGAATACACTGATGTGAATTTATTAATAGCTGACTTTCCCCGATATAACTGTGAAGAGGTCCGGAAGGAGCACTTGCTGGATACTGATTTAAAGAAGATAACTGAAGCGTTCGAAGCCAATTGGCCCAGTAATGAATTTGTTCGCTGGACTGAACGGGGATATATAATGATGAATGGTGTCCTTTATCATTATGATCAGGATTTCGATAGTGAGGAAGCACAATTAGTAGTGCCGACTTCTGGACGAGAACAAGTATTAAAGGAATTCCAGGACTCGGAAACTGCGGGACATAATGGAATAGAAAGAACATACCACAGAATCTCATGCCGTTACTATTGGCCTGGATTGAGAAGGAATATTGCTGACCACACCAAAAGGTGTGTCGAATGTCAGAGGTATAAAGCCAGTAACAAAAACCTTCAGGTTTATTGCAAACACCTCCTTATGGCTAAACGTTTTGAGGTGATAACTGTTGACTTTTCAGACCCTTGCCAGAAACAGAACACGGAAACCGATGGATATTAGTTGTGGAAGACCACTGTACAAGATGGGTAGAACTGTTTCCAATGAGGAATGCGACCGCTTACGATACAGCGAAGATTTTGATAGAAGAAGTGTTCATGAGGTATGGTTTGCCTCAACGAATAATTAGCGATAACGGAACTCAATTCGTGAGGGAGGTGATGCAGCAAACGACCCATATATTAGGAATACGCCAGTCATAGCAACTTATCATCCTGCAGCAAATCGGACAGAGAGGAACAATCGTGATCTAAAACCTCAGTTGGCTATCTTGGTGGGTACAGATCATACTGGTTGGGATAGTAAATTACCTGCGATCAGGTTCGCCACCACCACCACCGTTCACCAGCCTATTTAACATTTGGTAGAGAAATGAGGACTTCTTACGACGTTTGTCGCGACCTTACCCCAGTTATAGAAGCCGAAAACTTCGTGCCATTAATAACACCATATTTGAAGCGGCCGGCCTATGTCCTAAAGGAAGCAAAAAGACGTCTGAAAAAGAGCAAAAGCGACAAAGCGTTATGCGGAGCAAAAGCGCCAACCCGCTCCAGCGCAGTACGCGACAACTCGGCGATGTAAAGTCGGCGACGGTCAACTCGGCGATGCTGAGTCGGCGATGGTCAACTCGACGATGGTAAACTCGGCGACGATCAACTCGGCGAAAAGGAATACAATATATTATGTAATTATTTATTACAATACAATTATTTATTATAATAAAATATAATATACAATCTATTAAAAACTAGTTCATATTGTAATTGTATGATATCCCTCTGAGATATTCGATCAAATTTTGCCTGTTATAATTGGTAACTTTATTAAAACTCCTCTCGTCGGCTTCCTCATAACGTCTCCTTTTTGATGCACCATTGCGCCCGACAATTGCTCGTTCATAGTCCGCATCGTACGAAGACTGAACCTTTTTTAAATTTTCTATGAATGTCCATAACGAAGGATGAGCAATGCCAGAACCAAAAAGCCGGTTGCAACTTGCGATGACATGCTTCTGCAAAATTATTTGTCCTATCTCGTCCATTCAATGTCCGAAAATAAACGGACCAAACTGCAATTGGAAACGTTGCTGGCGCTCTGGTTCCATTATTCCCAAGTCGACCGATATAATTTCTGTTAAACCATTCTAAAATTGGTTCTAATATTTCTGGCAACATTTTCCAATTCGGCAATGGCATCAATCACATCCTCTTCTGGGACAAATGCCAATGATGTTACCATTTTTGCTTGTAGTGCAAATTCGGGATCAGTATTGTACATTCCTAGGAGATTGGAAGAAGATAAATGCTTTCGAAGATTTTTTACCAAGTGGAATAAGCATCCTCTAATTTCGGCTTCTGGGAAAACTTGTCTTACGGCCTGGTGAATTGCCAATTCAAAGTCTACACTGATGCTTTCCGGATTTAATTGCGGCCAAAAACCTTTTATCATGTTAAACAATTTGAGATATGTTTCTGCACTTTTATTGGGCAGCAAGCAATATAGTACAGGAAAAACTGGACCCTTCTCTTCATGCGTATCTTTTCTTGCCAGAACAACAAATATTTGAGAAAAAAAAGTGGAGGACACAATAAGAATGCCGTCAACAAATAATTCTTTCATGCTTGCACTCCATATTGCATGGTATTCTCTACCAAATATCAGAATTCGATGTGGATCCACCTGATCTCTTGCGGAATCTGCCAGCAAAAAATTCTCAAATTGAGTAGGGGTATAGTAATATTGCGAGTACACTTCTGGGATGATAATTTCACTAAGAGTTTCTGGATTGGCAGGTGCTTTGGACATGGTTACTCTTACTCTTTGAATGTTTCTCCGCATAACACTGGAACTTGGAAGCATTCCTTTAACCGCAGCTAGGACATTCTCCAAAACTCGTCCTCTGATTTGGGCTAGATTCTCCATCGTTGTCGCGGCCAGGTACTTCACAGTGGTATTCATTTTTTGCAGAACAACATTTGCTGCATTTCCTACCGTACTACATGTGTTCATTGCGGATGCATTTGAAAGAACCATCCATAATATTGGTCCATATTCTTCCTTTGCATCCTTCGTGCTTGTTTTCGCAGCGCCAGAATTGAATGGTGTTGTCCTTGTTCGTTTTATCCTTCGCGTACAGGTAGCCATCCCAGTAGTACTTTTCGTGACCCCTTTGGCTAAGAACTTTATTTTCCATCTTGAGTCTCAGTAAATAAAAACTCACGCAGACAAACAAAATTACACACAATGTCTTTACTTCTGAGATGAATTCGGAATAGTAAAGAAAATGAATATTACCAGGCTTTTATAGGATGTAGGTACGAGTAAGCAGGTAATTATAAGGTCATTATCAGTAATCCTAAGCTCTAAATTTTCCCTTAATATTTTAATTTGCTTTCTAATACTAGGTATTAGTTTAATTTTTGTAATTCCAAATATCTCTTGCCATTACATTTTAATTAGTTATCATTTAAAATCTCTTTTATTATTATTGTTTATATATTATTGTATTCCTTTTCGCCGAGTTGACCGTCGCCGAGTTTACCATTGCCGAGATGCCCATCGCCGACTCAGCATCGCCGAGTTGACCGTCCCCGACTTTACATCGCCGAGTTGACCTGTTACGGCTCCAGCGTATGAAATCGGAGACCCTGTGTTACTGAAAACACACCACCGCAGCGATTCCGCCAAAGGAATCACATTAAAGTTAATACCAAAACACGATGGCCCTTACCAAATAAAGGAGATTGTTACGCCGACAACATACGACTTGTGTGATGCTGATAGTCCAGACCAGGTTCTGACTCGAGCTCATAGCTCCGATCTTACTCCCTTTGTTGCAGGTTCTAGGGAAGAGACGCCGAAGGCAGTGGTGCGAAGAAGAAGGAGGGGCGACCACGGAAACAGCCATACCTGGATGCTGGTCGAGAGCGACACGCAAGATCTGAACCAGAGGGAGAGGATGTAACACGGCATGCGCATTAGATGTCGACCGTTAAGCGATGCACACCGTACCTACGATCTATTCTTGTGTTTATTCATTTTGAGTTAGTAAAATAAATATATTGCAAACTAATCTCTACAATATCTAATAAGTAGAGGAATCAAATAATTAAACGCTAAAATCAATATAAAAGATGAGAAAATATAATGACAGTAGCGTTTTACGTTTCAAAAAGTGAATATTAATTAAATCAAAGATATAAGTACAGGAATGAAATGATTAAATGCTCAAAACAATATAGCTTTTTCTGAATGTTTGTATCTTGCAAATTTTACAATTCATGTTTTAGCAACGTATATTAATTTATTCTGCAGCTCAGAGAACTCTCTGAAAGAAATAGATTACGTAATAGTGAACAATCAGAAGTTAAAGCACTTAAACACGTATCACAATTAATATCAGCGAGAATCCGTTTGGCAATAAAACCGTTAACATAAGCCAGTGATAAAATTTGTACATTGCCAGAGAAAACAGCTTTATATATTTCCTCGGCAATATGATAACTTATGTAATTGTCGCATGTATTATGAGAATCATCGTTTACCAGATTACTTCTACCAGTCACCTCAGATTCCTTGAGAAAAGTTTGTAAATTACTTTGGAGACTCTCATCGGCTTGCTCACCTTTGGTTTCTTTCATCCTTAGATTTGTGAGACCATTAATGACCTGAGTTTTTAAAGAAATAATAAACTGTGGAATTGCTGGGTTATCAATGTAGACACAGTCAAGATGATTTGCACCAAATAAATTTTTAGGCGTATCCTGGTTCAAAGTTGGAGGTCGGATGCTAGTTATTCCGCGACTCTTAATGTTTTACCATATTAAAGTAATACATTTAATGGAGTGCATCCAATTAATTTGTGATGCTAGTTTCCAAATGGGAAAAAGGGAAAGGGAAGAGGAAGACCGAGGAAGACATGGGAGCAAGAAGTACGAAGTGCATACGAGGCAAAGGGGAGAGAAATGGGAGGATATGAGAGCAAGATGCAGGGAGAGAGAAGAGTGGAGACAAATATGGAAGAGGGAGCCAGGAAACTCAACTCCACACAACCCGACACTTCACGGTCAAACGGGTTTCAGGATTAAGTAAGTAAGTAAGTAGTTTCCAATCGGTCTGCCTTTTGCTGCTGACATAATTCCACATTTTCACTTTGGAAATGGCTGTGTTTCAAAAATCTCTGTTTGTACGTTCAGGTCACGCAATAGCAGAGTGGCTTCCCGTCTGGTGGTACTCGGGCACTTGCATTAAAGCTATCAAAAAGCTCGTCGATATCACAGATGAAAGCAGCAGTCCTCAGTGCGTTATGGCAGCATCCTAAAATTGAGAATTTAAAAAACTATAGATAATATTATTATTCACAGACAGTAATTCTATTACGTTCAACAATTTTATTGATCGAACTGTACAAAATAGGAATATAGAGGAAAATATATGTAGCACTGAATGTACCGCTAATAATAATAGGTTACCTTTCTAGATCCTTCTTCTTGAACGGGTTTAGTACTGCAGTACGATAGAACTTCTTGCTTGCATATGGAGGAATAATAATGACCGATGCATGATCTTAAATTCTGAGTCATTTTGGATTCCAAAATTCAGTACATTGAACCATATTTTTACCCGAAAAACATATTTCATTATTATTACGTATAACTCCTGTAGGGAGTTGGTAGTAGATAAGTTGCCATCCCTGGAGACGGGGGTGGGGGAGAAGCGATGTTATGTAAGCGGGTGACGGAGCCAGGCTTCAAGAAGAATTAAAGGAAATAAGAGGAATTGTAGCACAATTACAGGTGCACAACTCCAACGGAAATGAAATTCCACCAACGAACCCAGTACGCCAAAACCAAATTTTTCACCTCCAGAAAAATTTTCTTTTATGAAGGATGAATGGGAAAGTTGGATTAAACACTACGAAAGATATAGAATGGCTACTAAAATGGATGAAGTGGAACAAAAAATTCAAATTAATAATTTACTTCTGCACATGGGAATCCAGGTGAATAAATTGTTGGACACATTACAAAGAACCGAGGAAAGTTTCGAGACATGCAGATCTCAAGAAAACCTTGAATGAGTACTATATTAAGAAAACAAATGTTATATATGAACGAGCCAAATTTAATCTCAGAAATCAGCGAGAAAATGAAACGGCACAAGAATATATGGGCACCATCATCACATTAGCCAAAACGTGTAACTATGGTAATTTGATGGATGAACTAATAAGAGATCGGCTAGTTGTTGGCATAAATGACCAGAAATTGTCTGAAATTCTACAAATGGAAGAAAGTTTAAATCCAGAGAAGGCAATTAATAAAATCGCTCAGTTAGAATTGGTGAAACTACAGAACATGAAAATCAGAAAAGGAAATGATCTGCAAAGCAGCATAAATTTTGTTAGCAAGAAGAAAAATAATTATGAACAGAAGTTTGATAGAAGGAAAACTAGCTTTGAAAGTACATGTACAAGCAAAGGTACATGTGGACGATGTGGATATAGAAAGGCACATAAATTGGAAGATTGCTCTGCCGCAAATGCAAGATGCAAGAAATGCAACCTCAAAGGACATTTTATTAAACAATGTAGGACCAAACAGGTGAAATACATGAGAAAAGAGGAAATAGACACAGAGGAAGAATACTCAGATGTAGATGTGGGTGAGATAATAAATATAAGTGAGGTAAAATCAAATAACCCGCCATGGCTAGCACACCTGAACATAGAAACGAAAACAGTACCTTTCAAAATAGATACGGGCGCGGATGAATCAGTAATGTCACTCAACACATACAACTGCTTAAAAAAACATTACAATTTGACGTGCACTGATACAGTTCTAGTAGGACCGGGTGGTAATAGGCTGAAAACGATTGGAAGAATCAAAGTTCCCATAAGGTATGCAAAAAAATCTGAAATATTAATGATGTATGTTTTAGAAACTACAGATAACCTGTTTGGAAGACCTGCAATAAATACCCTAAATATATTAAAGTGGCCGGAAAACATAGTAGAAAAAGGAATAAGAGAAATTAAACAGAATGATATGGAAACTATGTGGTTGCAAGAAATGGAAAGTAATACAATGAAGAATAAAATAAGGGAAGAATTCCCAAATTTATTTAAAGAAGTAGGGAAGTTAACGAATTTTGAGTGTGATCTGAAAATAAAATCTGAGGCGGTGCCCTATAGTGTAAATACACCTAGAAGAGTACCGATTCAATTATTGGAAAAGGTCAGACTGGAATTGAAACAAATGGAGCAACATGAAGTGATAGTGCCAGTGACAAATGCAGCAAAGTGGTGTTCTCCGATGGTTGTTGTTAATAAGAGAGACGGAAAGGTTCGGATATGCACAGATTTCACAAAACTTAATGAATATATAATCAGGGAACACTATATGCTACCATCAGTGGAAGAAACATTAGCAAAATTACAGGAAGTGGCATTAATGTCTAAGTTAGATTGTTCTTCAGGGTTTTGGCAATTGCAACTCTCAGTGGAATCGCAGGAACTGACAACATTTATAACACCATTTGGGCGTTTCAAATATAGAAGGTTATCCTTTGGTATCTCGGTGGGACCTGAGGTATTTCAAAGAGCATTATCAGAAATCGTGAGTACATTAAATTTACAAAATATTCATATGCATGCGGATGACATTTTAGTAACGGGAAAAACAGTGCAAGAACATAATCGTTCATTAGAAAAATTACTGCATTTGTTAAATGAGAAAGGCATAACATTAAATTTAAATAAATGCGAATTTGCCAAAACTGAACTAAAATACCTAGGATATGTCATTGGAATAGACTAAATGTATATATATATATATTTCGTGACCTTTTATACTTATCTTATATGATAGAGATCTACCACTAATAGGTCAATAAAACAAGGCTGGTTTGAGCGATAGTTATATTTTCAGAACGTTTACAAAATTACATAAAATTAATGTAGTTACCGGTTTAGTTGATCAAGCGGTTAGATTGGCTAATCCTGAATTTAGGGAAAAGAATTTAAACAAAGTTAAAGAAATCTTAGATAAAAATAATTATCCAAATAGTTTTTATGAAAAAATAATAAAAAATAGAATTAACAAATTATATAATAGAGGAATTAAAATTAATAACAATAAATGTTATAGCGCTATTCCTTATAAAAAAGGTTTAAGCGAAAAAATAAAAAAGAATTTAATAAAAACAACATAAACATTACTTTCATTCCAAATTATAGTAATAGATCTCTTTTACTAATACTAAATCCAAAATAATTAAACAAAATCAGAGTAATGTAGTTTATAAAATAAACTGTAAAGACTGTGATGGTTGTTACATCGGTCAGACGAAACAATATTTAAAGAAAAGGTTGTATAGCCATAAGTATTCTTTAAATAATGATTTTGGTGCAATGACCGCTGTAACAAAACATTACAAAGATCTTGGGCATTACTTTGATTTTGAAAACACAATTATATTAAAAACAGAGAATAATTATAAAAAAAGACTAATATATGAAATGATAAATATACAGAAAGACACTAAAACTATTAATTTCAGGACCGATATTCAAAATTTAAGTAATGTATATAGCAATTTGTTAAAATGACATTTGCATTTCTTAAGAAGGAAACCTTTGGCTAGGTTTTTGAATTTGGTTTTCCCTAGTCCTTGAACAGAATTGTTAAGGTTTCGACAAAGATTTTTTGATATAAGGTTTTACTTAATTTGCATGTATGTTTACATATTAATTTAGTTTTTATAATTTATATATATATAAAAGTTGGTTATACATCCTCTATATCAAGAAATCCTAGTCACTAGTTATTTTGTTGATAGTCCCAAATTAAAAACAAAAGTTTGTTTATATATTTATCTAGTTATATTTTCACTGACGAAGGTGTTCCGAAAACGTTTGTAAACGTTCTGAAAATATAACTATCGCTCAAACCAGCCTTGTTTTATTGACCTATTGGTGGTAGATCTCTATCATATAAGATTGGAATAGACGGAATTAAGCCAGATAAGAACAGTGTGAGTGCTATAATACAGTACAGACAGCCGACCAATAAGACAGAAGTACGTAGATTCCTTGGAATGGTAAATTATTTAACCAAATTTATAAAGGGGCATTCAGAGAAAACCAGTGTAATGAGGGAATTATTAAATGGAAAAGAATGACTTTACGTGGAATGAGAGACATCAATAGTGTTTCGATAGTCTGATAAAAGATCTTACTAGTGTACCTATACTGGCTATGTACAATCCGAAGTTATAGACATGGGTATCAACGGACAGTTCGGCTTATGGAATTGGAGGAGTACTGGAACAAAAGCAGGGCACTGGAGAATGGAAACCTGTTTACTATTGTTCAAAAACTCTGACTGAAACACAAAGTAGGTATGCACAAACAGAAAAGGAATGCTTAGCAATCCTATATGTGTGCGAAAGGCTTCAACAATTCTTAATTGGTAAAAGCTTCACAGTGTGTACTGATCACAAACAACTCCTAGCAATTTTGAGAACAAAGAACTTAAGTGATTTATCAATAAGATTGCAACGAATGAGGATGCGATTAATGCAATTTGATTATGATGTGAAATTTGTACCAGGCACAGAACTTTACACACCTGGTGCTTTATCAAGAGCATCTCTATTGTTAGATAAAGAAGTGGATAGCGACGTCTTATTTGAAGCCTGTGATACCATACACATAAACATGCTGATAGATGAATCATCAAAAATTATTAACAATAGTATAGAAGAAATAATTAAACAGCAGAGAAGTGATGAAACGATTGAACAAATAAAAAACTATGTGACAAAAAGGATGGCCTGGAACGAAAGAATGCACAAACTTAGCGTCATCATTTTACAAATACAAGGATAGCTTACACATATCAGAAAATCTGTTATGTTTCGAAGATAGAATTGTGATACCAAGTAATATGAGGAAGCAATGTCTAAACGAAATACATATTGGACATCAGGGTCTTAATCGTTGCAAAAGAAGAGTGAAGATGACAGTGTGGTGGGCCGGGATTAATGGACATATAGAAGACCTAATAGAAAATTGCGAAATTTACTTAAAACATAAAAAGCCGTCAGTGGAACCGTTGTTACATCCGGAAGTCCCTTGTTTGCCTTGGAAACCAGTGGCGATTGACTTATGTGAGTACAAAAACAAAACTTATCTAGTAATACAAGATAGTTACAGCAAATTTCCGGAGATGATGTTAGCCTATCGAAACACACCGTTGGAATGCGGATTCACACCAGCACAATTACTGATGGGAAGGAATCTTCAAGACGTATTACCAGTACAGGAAAAACTGTTGAAACCGAAAACGATAAGTCATAAGATAGCACACCAGATGATGAAAATGGAAAAAATAGGCAAAAAAAGGACTACGACAAGAGACATCGAGCGAGGCCAGCGAGGAAATTACAGAAAGAAGAGAGGGTATGGGTAACAGACCAGCTGAAGGATGGAAGAGTAATAGGGGAAGCAGAGGAACCACGATCCTACAAAGTAAATACCAGCAATGGAGTTATTAGGAGGAATCGGAAGTTCTTGCAACCATTACCGAAGAAGCAAGGTAATACAGACAAGCAGCATTGTCTAGCACAAGAGCCTGAACACTTGAATGAATACGTATGTTATCTTCAGTAGAATAATATAAACATAATTTTAATATTCATGTTAATATATAATATAATAAGATAAATGTATATTTAGAAAGAAAGGGAGATGTAGGGAGTTGGTAGTAGATAAGTTACCATCCCTGGAGACGGGAGTGAGGGGGAGGGATGGGGGGTGGGGGGACAAGCGATGTTATGTGAGCGGGTGACGATAATATAGTTAGATACACTTGCTTAGCGTATCTTTTCGTATCGGCCTACCTATCATATATTACAACGCCTAAATTGACAACTAAATGGGTGAGGGGAAAACAGTATAAGACCAAAGAAAAACATTTTTAGGTAGTTGGCTGATTCAATATTCATCAATTAACTGTATCTTCTATTCTATTACTATTTTGTACAGTTTACAATCTAGAACTTTGATTATCTATAAATTTTGATTAGAGATACATAATTTTAGTGCTATTTCTTTCATTTAAGGTTATGTATACAAAGCAATACATACCTCTCAAAATTCCTCGGAAAGTAAAACATTTTTGTAACCTCCATAAAGTTCTTCCCACACAAAACACATTTGTCTTTCATTTCGACGATGAAAAACGCTGCAAGACGACGAGAAACGGTGGAAAATAATGATTTAAAAAATCAGAAACAAAACACACCGACACTGATCCAGCGCCAATGTATTAGCAGCAGTAACCACGATTGTCTGCGATTGTGGTCGATTATTAACGAATCCCGGCAATTATCGCGCCACCTGCCAAATCTTGGATTCATACTGACAAAGAAGGAGTATATGATCTTTCTAATTAGCTAAACAAAAATAACTATAGCGGATAACTTTCCGTATTTACTTGGAGATCTGTAGTAATCTGTGCACCCAACGTAACATATGTCAACCACATCAAGTAGTGACATATTATAGTACACTAAATAGTGTAGTAAATACGTTCGCAATAAAAACGTTTACATAATTATTAGTAGTCTAATTGTCATACACACAATTGTTGGTAACTGCATTGCCAGCTGCATTCTCAAAGAACTATTTCTGTTGGATGCGTAAGTTTCTGATGGATCACTCCTGGATTTTCGATCCCCAAATTTGACAGTTCACTTTGTTAACATATTCGTCAAGTTGAAAGTGCGCCTTATCGCTAAAAATAATTTTCTTGGAGAAATTACCATCGACTTGTTGACATTTCTTAGCAAATATTCGCTGCTGCGCACGGTCTGTTGGCTTTAGATGTGCAAGTTGAATCTTGTAGGCCTATGTACATAAGCAGGTCTTCAGTCAAAATTCGATGGAAAGAGATTTTGGAGATGATCAATTGGTGATAACGATGACGAACGAAATGGATGACCTTTTGTGTACACTTTCCACAACTGCGCAATGTTTGCAAGAGAAAGGAAATATTCTTCATTGATTTCATTAAGTAATTATTAACTGATTCGATTCTGGACAAATCCCCGTTGCAAACTGACCCAAAACATATGTTTTCGTGCTTTTAGCAAGTATTCGTGATGTTGCACGTTTTTTATTTGCTGCCAATCCCGTTTATTTAAACTACGAAGTTAATTGGCAGACATACGTATGTACGTATAATGGACATTGTTTCATGTCCATTATACGTACGTGAGATGTCTAGAAATAAGAACCGTAGCTGTTGCTAATGCACTGCAGTTGCTAGTTCCACAAATAAAACATATCTCAACCAAATCTGGTAACGTGTGCATCATTATACTATACCTGACCTCAGACATACCTTATGATTCCAGAAGGATATTATTTGGAATTTGAAACTATTTATTTTCGCAGTTTATTGGTATAATTGCCTAATAAATATTCAATTTTGCAACGTTTCTGTTGTACATATTGTAAGCGTAGGCAATCTCTGATATTAGTTAATTAGCTCACAATGATATCTCCTTACACCCTACTGCTAATCAGTGAATAATTAAACACCCAAAATTACCTTTGTATGGTATCAATGAATAGCATTTTTCAACAGCTTTCGTACAATATGTCACTTGGCGGGAGTTGCTATTTAAGGTATTGAAGTTGGGGTGGCTG
This sequence comes from Chrysina gloriosa, assembly GCA_038088585.1. Taxonomy (NCBI): domain Eukaryota; kingdom Metazoa; phylum Arthropoda; class Insecta; order Coleoptera; family Scarabaeidae; genus Chrysina; species Chrysina gloriosa. The sequence goes on from CM076089.1 coordinate 29,073,965, forward strand.
AGGAGAGGGTTGGCTATGGCAATATTTGTAAGAGAATTTCGGTTGCCCCTCTACATTACTAAAACGGTTTCGAGCATTTTATGTGACATTTTTTATTGGAGCGAAGCTGTTTAGCGAGGTCCTGCGGCGAGAGTTAACTGCGACAAAGTGAGACGCTTCAAATCGTCACTAAACGCTTTTATCTTTCATTAGTTCTTTCTCTCGCATACATACACACATACTCATCGTAGGAGCAACTATAAAATGTGCCATGTTTGCGTCTCCCCCACCAGATGGCGCTCTTATTATTCGCAATCGAATTTACTTCAAATTCAACTTCAACTTATTTACCATCGGTTTTGAAATGAAATACTTTTTCTTTGTACATTGTTTATTCAATTATAGGATTTGACCTTCTTCAAATAAGCATCAAATACGTAAGGAGCTTCGGTCTTGTCGGGTGTCCCACGACACCTCTCCTCTTTTTGATACAGCTCATTGATGGTCACCGTAGGTATATAAAGCCAACGAAAACTTCTAGAAAGGTTCAGTCCCGTCGAACACGTTTGTACACAAAAGATAAACTGAAAATCAATACGAACTTTTCAAGAAGAATACTATGGTTTAAAAAATTAAAGGATACCACTTGTTTCATTAAGCATTTTGTACCACTTATTTAAATTCCAAAATCGATTCTAAAAGTAGCAATGAACGAATAATGCCAAACAGCCCGTCAAGTTAATCAAAGTGATTTCGTCCATAAAACGTTTTGATCGAACAAATAACACATTTAATGACCACGTTGTAGAGATTATCTCGAAAACTACTTTGTAACACATATCGCCGATCATTAAATTAGGTTTATGAGGCTATTAAAAAGGCCGTAGTTATACTTAATTTATATCTGTTCTACATTAAAAATTCGCAAATACTTGCAGCTATTCTAAGTGTGGTGAGTATCGTTCGTATTCCGAATTTGGTTTCCTATTTCCTAAATACTGATAATTTATTAGACGCACTCTTGCTACGAACACTATTTCCGAGTGTGCTGCAGATGATTCTGGTTACCGTTGTTAACAGTAATGCTACTGATAAATACAAGTTAATAATTTGTATTTTCTTCAAAAACCACAAAGTCGACCAAAACGGTAGGATGGAACCAAACTTCACTTATTTACTTACGTATCCAATTTTGTTTTTATGGCGGATAATATTCGGTTAATTAGTAAATTTAAGTAACTAAGTTGCAGTGAAGTTGTACTCAAAAATAAATGGGTCGGTTAAATGATTTTCCCAACAAAAAGTTAAAACCGTTAGTAAGCGAAAAATACTTGTGGAAGGTCATATGTACATATGATACCGCACCAGACAGTAGAACCGAACCCTGATGTCTTTTTTGCTTTATTAAATATGAATTTTGTATGGTCCAATGGTGGTAATTCTGTTTATTTATTGGAAATTGAACCTCAATTAGTATGTCGTTTTCCGGGGAGTCATTAATCTTCTTTTCCTTCGTTTTGTTTGAATTATATGGCTGTCGTTAACCCCTCCCTCTAAGGAAATAAAGGTTATACAGAAAAGAATCGATATTTCTTAAAGGAAGTTAATTTGCAGAAAGTAATAAGAAGGAGGGAAATAAGCAAAGATAAATTAAAATAGGATATCGAAAAATAACTATAGAAGAACATTTTTGAAGAAATTGAGAAAACATCAAAGAATTAATTAGTCAAACACCGTCTTGGAGAGACACTGCGCTGGTCCGGCACAATATCTGTCTTTGTCCGTAAACATACGGGATCTTCTGCTCGAAACAGCTTCAGAACTTCTCCCGTGATGAGATTTACCCTTGAGCGCCAGCTATTACCCCTGACGTGATCGCGTAAAACTATAACGAGACGAGTCACGTGAAGCAGTTGCAATATTTTATGAATAATTGATACCACGGCTAGTTTTAATTTTAAGAACACGGACTCATGAACAATATAAACAAAAATGGTACTTATGCAATATCAGAAAATTTAGTATTCGCTTATATTTTTTGATCTCAGGTAGTGGTAAAACCACTAAAGAAAGCATTTTACGAAATAAAAACAGCAAGTCAACAAACAGCATTAATACGCATATATATTAAACGAATATCAAACCAGTAAAATCAAATACACACAAATTTACACATATTATCAACACTAACAAACGCTAGCGTTTGACAAACGATGGCAACAGTACAGCGTAATTACACACGAAAGCAGATTACAGATACAAATATTAGTATGACTCTAAGCGCGGGTGATTAACCTAATGAGCTCTTTTATTTAATTTTCAAGATTTAAATTCTAACTTTTTTCTATGCACTTTGGTTTAATAGGCCTATTAAGAGAGATCGAAACAGTACCTTTTGTCGACAATCTTTTTCTTATATGGTGGTCTCCCGCGTTACTCAGCGGTTTTTTTACGTAGCTAACGGCGGGACCTCTTCCCCGAACGGGGATCAACGGCGAACCTTCTTTTAGCACTCACTAACAATTCGGCATAACCTTCTGGAAATATTACCGGGCTTGGGATTCTAGTTAACTAAGATTCTAGTCGGGCCTAGGGTATGTTATTCCCTTTTATCAAGGTGTTAGCGTCTATTTTACACTTATAACTCCGGATCACTGTGTCGACGATCCGTTTCCCCACGCTACTTCTCAGAAAGTCCCACAAAATTCTAGCTTCGTTCTGTTTCTTTGTTTTTTTCCATCTTTTTGGGAACCCCGGGATCTCTCTCGCGTCACACAGCTGTGTTCTTAAAATCAATATCGTAACCTTGGGCGCACTAATATATCTGCAGTTACCACCATTCTTAAAGTTAATACATTTTTAAACACATATATACAGGTAGAGATTATAGTTTGGGAAAACATACATATAATTTTAGGACCAACAATTAAACTAAAGAAACTACAATTTCTAGTTATTTAAAAAAAGTGTACGCTTTGTAGTAACAATAGAATAAAAAATGAAGCCTCCACTCGGCTCGTCCCATTACAACATGCACCAGGCAAGGAAAATGAATACGATTATGAAAGGAATATTGTAGTATAAATTTTAGTTAATTGTATAGAAAGCAAAATTTTTTACAAATAATAATTTATAAAATTTTAGTATTATATTAACAAAATAATGAACAATACAATCAAAATATATTACCTAGTGTGTATAAGTGTAATTTGTTTTCTAATCCTTAACTTCTCCCTCCCTCTTGAATTCTTTCTTCACTTCTTTTCTTTCGTCTTTTCCCTTTATTGTATTTCTTCTTCTTTGGTCTGTTCGTCGTTTGTAAACAACAACTTTGTTTTTGATGTGGTCTGCTTCTTTTCAACCCTGGTATTTTATATATCTTTTTATCTGACTTTTTCGTCGACCATCCCATTCCGTCGCTTATCAACAAACTTAATTTGTTTTTGCACGTCGTTATAGCAATTTGGAATTCTAGATTTTGAAATGTTTCAAGTGTATGTGTGTGGTATATGTTTACAACGCTTTTCTATTTATTAAAGAATGCTTTCTATAAAATTTACGTCTTTTTATTGATAATTTTACCAATGGAATATTACCATACTACAATTATACTACCGCCCCCCTTAACAAATTTTTTGTTACTTGTAACAGAAAATTTTTACTATCATTTAAGAAATCCAGGTTTCATTTATGTAAATGAAACTAGAAGATAATCATTAAAAGAAATTAGTGTCTTATTGTAGATTAACTTTTGGTAAGTATAAAATGGTACTGAAAAAGAGAACAGTTTTAAATAAACAAGATAAGTACTTAACACGACTTCAATTTCTAAAATGTACTATTCTGTTTATTTTTTTATTTAAATCGTTTTAATAGGAAATGTATTTAATTAACTTCATATGAATAAATATTCTATACATTGTAAATGCCTTTTACAATATCTGTTCTTGGTAAATTTGATGTACATTGAGGATGCACAATAATTTGGCATTCGTTGCAGAGACTGGATATGGGCCTAGCGGAAACTGAGCTTTGCAATTAGCACACCTTAATGGTTTGGTACATATCCAGGGATCGAACTTGTGCGGTATATTGTAATGTATTCTTTGAATGAAACTCTGCCGAAATAAATCGTTCTTCTCAGGAGATTGTGTGATTTGTTCTAACACCCTCATATGATCCTTGATATTTCCTGTGGTATTAGTTCTTTCCAAATAATCTGAACAGAATTGCGATTTCAAATTTACTATCTCTTGTCTTAAGCTCTTTCTAAGTTCCCTTTCTTTATTCAATTGGTACTCTAAATCTTTATAGTTAAGCACAACATATAAGGGTGGGTGATTCTCCTTTTCCAAATTCCCAAATATTTTATCTGTTATAGTTTTTATCTTTTCTTCTTCCATTTGGAATTTTTTTGAGGAAAATCAATTAATTTAGTTTGATGTTGAATTGTTGATTCGGTTTCAAGTTCCCTTTCCTTCTGGTACGCGTCTTTTGCAATAACCTGTCATTACGTTGATTAACTTGTTCAAGCAAAGCTATATTTAAACTCGTAGATTCATTTAAATTCTGACATAACTTAAAGTTCGATTCATTGACACCTTACAAATGTGTTAATTGCAACAAATTCTCTTCCTTTAATGTCCTATTTTCAGATAAACAAGCATCAATAGTTACCAATTCTTTTAATTCAGATATATTTCTCTTTGAACATTCGTTTGTACTTCTATTTTCATTTTCATATGTAATCTCGATATTTTCTAATCTTACATTTAACTCATTAGATCTACTTGTACTCTCTACTTGTTTGTTTAGACTGTGCTCCCGGCCATTAATAGCACATGATAACTTATTTAACGAAGACATTAGTTTTTCTAACGCCTTTTGTATTTCACCCTTCTCTGTGTCATCTTGACGTTTGTTTGACATTTTAAAATTCTAAATTTGTGTATGATACAATGAAATGATATTAAATCAATTTAAAAACTAACTTTAGGATCGAAAATGAAATGAATGAATTTAGGTTCGTCCCACGTTTTGTGCGCCAAAAATAGTAGTATGAATTTTAGTTAATTGTATAGAAAGCAAAATTTTTTACAAATAATAATTTATAAAATTTTAGTATTATATTAACAAAATAATGAACAATACAATCAAAATATATTACCTAGTGTGTATAAGTGTAATTTGTTTTCTAATCCTTAACTTCTCCCTCCCTCTTGAATTCTTTCTTCATTTCCTTTCTTTGGTCTTTTCCCTTTATTGTACTTCTTTTTCTTTGGTCTGTTCGTCGTTTGTAAACAACAACTTTGTTTTTGATGTGGTCTGCTTCTTTTCAACCCTGGTATCTTATATATCTTTTATCTGACTTTTTTCGTCGACCATCCCATTCCGTCGCTTATCAACAAACTTAATTTGTTTTTGCACGTCCTTATAGCAATTTGGAATTCTAGATTTTGAAATGTTTCAAGTGTATGTGTGTGGTATATGTCTACAACGCTTTTCTATTTCTTAAAGAATGCTTTCTATAAAATTTAAGTCTTTTTATTGATAATTTTACTAATGGAATATTACCATACTACAATATACAATACAGGAGGAAATAAAAAGAACGAAAAAGAAGCAACAACAAATCAAAACAACGTATTAGTAAAGAAGGCGGAAACAAGATATAGATTTGGCTGCGATAACGGAAAAGGAAAAGATAAAAATGCAGTAAAAAAGAAAGCAAACATTAAAAAGGAATAGAAAATTGGAACATGGTGTTGCTATAAGGAAAGGGATTCAAACTAGCAAAAGTTATGCAATACACGTATTAGGGCAGTACAACTAAGAAACCAGGAAAAGGATACAGAAAGTTATCAGAGGAATATACTCTTAATTATTCCAGAATTACACCAGAACAAGTGAGAGCGAAGGAATGAGGGATTGATAGCCATGAGAGAACTTACATAATAATAGTAAATTTAGGAATGAACAGAAATGTTAGTATAATTCAGATATACGCACCAACAGGAGAAACTGCAGAAGAAGAAAATTAATAAATTTTATACACAACTGCTATTATCAGTAGACAAAATGAGGGAGGAATATGAAAACATTATTATAATGGAGGTTATAACGGCAAAATTGGAAAGAACCAAAGCAAAGGATGTCGAACACAATGGGGGCCTTTGAAGAGGAAAAAATGAATGGGAATGGAAAATAAATTATGGAATTTGTGGTAATAAATGATTTATTGACAGGGAATTCTTTCCGGGACCAGCTATTGGAAGATAGGTATACATGTTGTGCGCAAGAAAGAAAGGCAGAAGGCGTAATTCATTATATAGTATACACCCATAACTTAAGAACCGTAGTAGACAAAATTAGAACAGAAAAAGAAGTAGAACTGAGTACAAAGCATATATTGGTAACAGCCAAATTAAATCAATTATATCTCACACACAAACATAAAAAGAGGATGAAAAAAGAAGAAATACGGAAAAAATACCAAAACTAAATAGAGAAAGAACTTATGGCACAAAAGTAGTGAAAATAAAAGTAGGCATTGGAAACAAAATACAAAGTTCTAAAGATCATAATCTATGATAAAACAGAAAAAATATGTGGAATCAGAAAACACAGAATTCGGTAGTATAATCAGCAAATAAGTAAAACGGAAGGAGAATGCTTGGAAGTACTATATAAAACAAATAACAAAAAACTAAGTTCAAATAAGAGAGAATACAAAGAACGAGACGCAAAGTAAACGAGTTGGGAACAATTTGGTAGAGAAATGGAGCAATTGTATATAGCATAGATCAGGAAATCCTGGAACGGAATTAAGATAATGAAACGAAGTAGGAAGCACGAAAACAAAGAAATTAGAAATGACAATTACAAGCTCAAAATACAAATTTAGAAATGGAAACAGAGGACAAGATTATGGAGGAATAAACGAAAAGAGGGAGACGGAAGACGATAGCATCAATAGAATCAGTGGTACTAACCAAGAACGAGCAATACAAAGGGTTAAAAATGCTTAGCATGTCCTCTATGGCACGCCAAAAGGACAAATTCCAAAGGATTGAGAACATAACATATTCAAACCAACTCATAAGAAAGGAGATTATATATCTTGTGAAGACTATAGGAACATACGAAGGTGAGTAATTAGACCGATTTCTTTTCATTTGTTTTATTCCCATAACATTGCAATTCAACGTTATTCCCTTCGAAGTAACTGGGAATCTACACAGCGTGGTAGACTGTTCCTCCACTGCTCATAGCAGTACTGGGACTCAAATACTGAAATAATCTTCAGCCAGCCGACTACAGCCATCAAAATGTTGTCCAGTGCTCCAGAACGATGTCCCTTGAGGTGCTACTTCAATCTCGGGAAGAGGAAGAAGTTACAGGTACTCAAGTCTGGCGAATATATAGGCTGATGAGCCACATGAATGTTCTTACTGAAAAAGGTGATTTACTGAAATTGCTGTGTGGCAACACATATTGTCGTAATGCAACACTTTCTTATGTTTGGTCTCACACGAATGACCTTTTTTTTAAATCTTTCAAGAACCTGTCGGTAAAAGTGTTGATTAACCCAGTGGCCTGGAGGAACAAACCCTTTGTGAACAATTTCTTAACTATCAAAAAGCAAATCAGCATGCTTTTGATCTTTGACTTGTTTATTTTTACGTAGTTTCCGTCGCAATGTGTCTAACAATAAGTCCGAAGCAAAACTGACCGAACGCCGTTACTTAACATTCGCGTTACTCATTGTCAAAACGCGCAAATAAAACCTGCTTCCCTAAAACAGTCACTACGTATGAACAACTTGACTCTACCGAGTTCGAACTCGCGCCGATGGTGTATCCCCTCCAAGTTATATAACTTGAAAACAACATATGTGATAAGAAACGAAACGGAAAATGGAAAGGGGAGGGGAAGCTGTATATGACCTTCATAAACTTAACAGCCGCATTTGATACTCTAGAAAGACACATGACTTTGAATTGTCTAGAACAGCTGGATGTGCATAGAAAATTAGCACTGGTTATCTCGAGTGTATATAGTAAAGTCAAAGGCATGAACTTTCTAAATACAAAAAGGGGTTCAACAAGGAGATAGTTACACCCTATTTTCTTCATAGCTGTAATAGACGAAGTGCAATAGGTGATCAACCACTAAACTGGATGGTATTATCTATACTGATAATTCATCCAAAAAAAGCTAAAGATCTAGTAAAAACCTGGACAGAAGAAATTAAGAAGCAGAAGATAGGGATAAATATAGACAAGTGAAGAGGGGTGGTATATAATGAAAAAAGAACAGACGAAAATCGATTAGCGGACATTACAATAAAGGAACAGACATGGCAAAGGGTTGCAGGACAAGAGTTTTTTGGCAGCATAATTTCGGAGGCTGGAGAAGCAGATCTGGATAAGGGAAACAGAATTAAATTAATTAATGTATACTAGCAATTAAATAAGTCCATAGTTGGAAAGAAACAAATTAATTAGGATACAAAATTAAAGATATTTATTTTAAACTAGCGAATACCCGGCGTGCGCTACTGCGCTAAAAGAAATACATTTTGTTTATTTGTTGGGAAAAAAACGGAAATTGTGTTTCTTTGTTAACTTTTTTATCTTAATGCTAGTGCATAAACAGTCTCTCCTCCTTTTGCCGCTGATGATTGTGACTTCGATTAAATTCGGCGATAGTGTTTTAACAGGAAGTCTTGTTCCGTTGCACAATTTCGGTGGACCTAAGTTGCGAATGAGCATCAACGGTGAACCAACTTTTAAAGTTAAGATGTATGGTGACATTCCAGATGGTTCAAAAGAGTTAAGAAACTCTATTGGAAACTTAACAGCTTCCTCATCTATAACCGTGTCAATCGATTTGTACGTGACAACTTCACCGGTTAGCTTCAATTAAATTTGATGGTTTATTTTGTTGTCATCACCATCCTTCGGGGCCAAAATTGTTGGTTTGTACTGTCTGTAAGATTTTTAATATTTTCTAATTCGATTACTTGACATGATCGATGCGATAACCACAAATGATAAAACTTTTGTATGGGAGAAGTCGAAAATCGACTTAATGAATGGACCGAATGTGCCTAATGCATTGTTTTAGTGGTCTAAAACCATCTTCGAATTATTGCCTTTCTAATGAAACCGATTTGGGGCACATCGGTTGGACGGTTTCAAAGTCTATAACGAACATAGAAACATTTTTTGTATTTTATATATGTACGTACATAGATAGCAGGAAAAACAAAATTGGACAAGATAAAGACTGATGATAATACAATCCTTGAAATCGAGGGTCAATTCTAAGAAAAATTGAAACAACTTAATTGGTATGGTCATATTTAAAAATAAAACCAAATTCAATCGTCAAAAAATGTAACAGTCTGAAAAGAAAAGAAATAAGGAAGCTAAGAGACCTTAAAGAATATGGCTGCATAGAATGGAAAAGTCGTGAATCGAAGCAGGAAGAGTGTGGTGGATATCAAAATAATTATGAAGGACTGGAAGGACTGGAGGAAATTGTTTGTAGAAGGCGTACAGTAAATCCTATGGTCAGATGGAAATATGGATCACAGGAAAGAAGAGAAAAAGGAAGAAGAAGAAGAAATAAGTGAAAGTGATTGAAATTGGAAACTGTAATAATCAGAAGTAAAGAAAAAATCGTTAAATGTTAAGGAAATATCAAGGGTCAAACTAAACTCCAATGTTTGAGCTACAGTTTTATCAAGATTTAGTCGCAGTGAATTTTTTAATTTAACAAATCATTCTAAAAAAGAGAGTTGAGTCGAGAAATGTATCGCGCAATATCATCCACAACTTTACAGCAAAGTCTCGGCACGTTAGTGTCTGTTCCTGGTGACCCCATATCAATTGGCAATTATTCGCACGTACTACAGATTCTAACCTGAATGCGCCACTTTCTGTAACGGCACCAATACTACAAAGGACAGAATCACATAGAAAAACACCGAAGCTGTACGACAGATCATCCTTTACATCAACAGAAAATGTGTCTTTCTCAATTGTCGTGGCGGCCTTAATTTTTTTAAAAAAGTAAAGATATGCTGAAAATGCTTTTCAGACCAAGCAGGGCGGTAACCGAAATTATACCTATAGTGAAGTCAATCCGGAAACATACTATATAATAATAAATAGTCTATAAATTTATATTGAAAGGAGAAATACATAAGCTAAAATCTGTGAAGCAATTACTCACTTGAAAAGTACCGAAACTGAATGTCATTGAAACTTGTTAATGACATGTGAAGAATCACTAAAATTACGTTCGCAAAAGGAAGAAAGGAAATTAAGGATAAATTATATTACTAGGATACCCTCAGTTGTCGGCAGTGATTCTCCAAAGTTAAACAAAACTAATGAATTGGTAAATAGTATAAGTGACAGCGACTATAATTATATACCACTTACTGACAAATAGCTAATTCCAGATGTAGACTCATGGAAACTCAAAATGTCCGAATTTTGAGCGCATGCCGTCCGATTGCCACAATCTAAACGCCCGTCCTAAAACCTGCGCAGTTACTGTCGGTTGGTCCGTACGATATAGTTGTTTAAAGTATAACATATTTGTATTTAATTTGTGTTATAAAAAGAGTTTTTGACAAAAGAAAAGCGACAAATAAAATGATATAGTACTAAATTAATAGGTCATTCATCTTATGCCCTCTGATTTATTATTTTTCTAAGATTTATTAATATGGAAATACGCTTTGAATTACGGTTCAGTAATTGAAATTATTTTTTTATAACTACTACACAAAATAATTTAATTAAAATGTGGAATATAAATAATTCATAACGACAAATAACTTTGGTATATACTAAAAATATGCCATAGAATACCAAGTTTTCGTATCTAGAAAACCTTAAGTTTAACAAATACCTACTAATTTTTATGAAAAAAATTATTTCATGAATATAGTGACAGATGATGTAAAACTAAGATTCCAAACAATAGTGAGTTAAGAACATCTTCAATAAATTTACCAACATTCGCATTAATAAGACGGCGTATATGGATATAAAATATAACATTCTTTTATATTAACACTAAAGAAGATAAATTTTAAAAAAGCAGAGATCAATCTCACAGTAATTTGTGTAATGTAATTAAAATGTTACAAAATTACAGTGTTATTTAGTTCTTATTATTATTATATTTGCTTTATTTAGTTAGATTCTCTTCAATTCGTTGTTTATTTTTTGTTATATCGCTTCATTTTTTGTTTGCTTTCAGAATTTATTACTTTATTTCATGAAAAAAATATTTTGTGTCAAATTTTCGTAAATTTTCTTTTCTTGCCAATTTATTAGTTTGTTACACTACTTTATTTGTTTTTATTTCCTTTAGGAGTATCATTTATTTCAATACATGTTTTTTGAAGGATTATCTTATTGTTTTTGCCAATTTATTACATACTAGCTGACCCGACAGGCGCTGTCCTGTCTTAGTTATGAATATTCCATTTGAACTGTCTAAATAATAATAAAAGAATATTTCAAAAACATAGTGTCTTTTGCTTGTGTTTTACATACGATTTTCTTCTAACGATATTTAATGACTGACAAGTGGACTGCAATTATTTATTCAAAATTCGCTGGTAACTATAGCTACCGCATGGCTATCCGAAATTCATACATAAATTATATCTAAACCAAACATATCGCCGACCTTGAAAGATCTATCTTTCACTCGAAACCTAAATATAATAACATATGTAAACATGCAATACAGTGGTATAAAATATAAACATGAACATGAATCTTTACATATCTTACTAAATCTTGTCCAAAGAACTGTCGTTTTCGTAAATTGGCAAAACGCACACTTTCTGAACCGAACGTTTTATCGCACCTTTATAAGTTCGGACGGTTACTACTCTTATCATATTATCACTTCCGGGATGAAGCTCTATCACTCGCCCCAACCTCCATTGCAATGGTGGTACATTTTCCTCCAAAAGTAGGACAAGAGAGTCGATCTTGATGTTAGGTTGTGCCTGATGCCATTTGGTGCGTCGCTGGAGGGTTACTAAATACTCATGGGACCATCGCTTCCAAAAGTGTTGTGCCAACTTCTTAAGAAGGTCACATCTTTTGAGTTTATTCTCTGGTAGAGATGTAACATCCACTTCAGGTAACGCAGTTAGCGGAGAGTCGATAAGGAAGTGGCCAGGTGTTAAAGGGAGCATGTCATTAGGATTAGAGGATAACTCAGTAAGGGGTCGGGAATTCAACACTGCTTCAATTTATGAAAATAGTGTACTTAATTCCTCAAATGTCAAAAGTTGGTTACCTATAACTCGAGTGGCATGATATTTTGCGAATTTTATTGCGGATTCCCATAAACCTCCGTGGTGGGGCGATTTTGGTGGTATAAAGTGCCATGAGATATTATTTTGATTTATAAAATTGTTTAATGTACCAGGGCAATTTACACTTCCCAAAATTTCCTTAATGCGTTCAATTTCGTTTGTTAGCACCGATATAATTCGTAGCATTATCAGAATATACATGCCAGCACAAGCCCCTTCTAGCTACGAATCTTTTGAAACAATTCAAGAATGAGTCTGTGCTTAGATCATTCACTACTTCGATGTGGACAGCTTTAGTGCTGAAACATACAAATATGCACATATATGCCTTGATAATGGCGCGATTTCGAATTCTACCATCTTTAATATTGAAAGGACCGGCAAAATCAGTACCAGTTATTCGATTGTACGGTAAATCACCCAGTTTTCGACTTAAATTCATAGGTTTAGATCAGGCATGGGCAACCTATTTTTGTAGAAGTTTTATGCTGCGAGTAATCTTGAAAAATATACATTTTTGTAATATCCTTATGATTCATTATGAATTAAGTTTAGACGGGCCGTGCTAATATGCAACGAAAGAATTCAGTAGCGGGCCGGACAAATCTTACTCGAGGGCCGCATGTTGCCCGCGGGCCGGAGGTTGCCCATACCTGGTTTAGATCTAAGACAAGTAATGCACTGAGATAAGACACTTCGGACAGCCAGTCTACCGTTAATAGGCCAATAACGCTGCCTTAGAGTTGCGAGAATTGCTTGCGGACCAGCATGAAGTTGTCTAAGATGTTCGTTTCTAATTATTAATTTAGTTAAGTGATGAGACTGAGGTAAAGTGATCGGAAATTTTCGTTCATATTCAAGATTAGATTTCCTAAGTCTCCCACCCACTCTTATTAACTTATCATTGCCCGAAAAAGGATCCAAAGATTTTATTTTACTATTTGAAGGAATACAATTAGATTTGCTTAATGCTTCGAACTCGCGTTTATATTCTTGAAATTGAACTACGCGTATTGCTGCTGTTAAGGCATTGTTCAATTCCTCAACAGATAACTCGCCAAAGAATCTGGCATTGTTAGATTTTGACAAGTTTCTACAAAATCTGAAACAACAAGCTAATATTCTCTGTAATCGATATAAGGACGAGAATCGCGTGATGATCGTATCATCATTAGTCGCTACAAACGATAAAGGAATTACTTTTCTTCGTTCAGGCACCTCCTCTGGATATTCTTCAGATATGAATGTCGTTTCAATTAGATTTCCCCATAGCATTTGCGGACCGTTCCACCATAACTCTGAATTTACCAAATCTTCTGGACCAGCACCGCGTGATATTATATCTGCTGGATTCTGCCTTGATGGTACATAATGCCAATCGATTTTCTTCGAGACCTTTTGAATTTCAGTAATCCTATTTGCAACAAAGGTGTTCCATACGCAAGGTTCTTCCTGCTAACCAGGCTAACACAATTGTTGAATCACACCAGTAAAATGTTTTAATTGATTCATAATTGAATGCTTCTTGTACCGTTTTCATTAATTTTGCTAGTAAAACCGCTCCACACAGTTCCAGTCGTGGCAAGGAAATAGTTTTGATCGGAGCTACGCGCGACTTGGCACATAAAAGCCTAACTGCGACTTTACCATCTGAATCCCTTGACTTTACATACACACATGCACCACTGGCCTGCTGAGATGCGTCGCAATATCCATGCAGCTCCAAATATATAAATCCCGAAATAGCTACCTGCCTCGGTATTTTGATTTTGTTCAATTCCGGTAATTGTCGTTCAAATGCCTTCCAAAATGTATATAAATCTAGTGGAATGGCTTCATCCCCAACCACTTTTTAGTTGCCATAAACGCTGCAATATTATTTTCGTTTTTGTCGTTATAGGACCTACCAGGCCCAAGGAATCAAAGATTTTTGAAATCATAGATAAAATATTGCGTTTGGTGACCTTTTGATTTCCTGTAGGCACGTTTACAATATATTCGAATTCGTCGCCTTTAGATTTCCAAAACACACCTAAAGTTTTAGTGGCATCACTATCTGTAATAAAATACCCTACTTGATCACAATCGTTGCTTGAGAGATCAGACAATAATTCAGGGCTATTTGAATTCCATTTTCTTAATATAAATCCATAATCCGATAGAACAGAATAAATCTTCTTGCTAATTTCGACTGCGTTCTCAACGGATGATGCCCCGGTTATTAAATCATCGACATAAAAGTCGTTGCCGATAATGTTAGCTATAATTGGTTCACTTTCTTGGATATCCGAAGCCATTTGTTGTAAACATCTTGTAGCCAAAAATGACGCCGAACTGATCCCGTATGTTACCGTATTTAGCCTGAAATAGCCTAGTTCTTTCGATGAATCATCACGCCAAATAATTTGTTGAAGATGTCGTTGATTGTTCTGAATATTTATCATTCGATACATTTTCGCAATGTCAACGGTCATCACGATATTGTGCTTTCTGAATCTGCACAGAATCGTAAATAAATTTGTCTGTTTATGTGGCCCTATTTTTAAGACATCGTTTAGTGAGAGCCCTGATGATGATTTAGCCGAAGCGTCAAATACAATTCTAATTTTGGTCGTAATGCTCGCTTCATTTATAACGCTATGATGCGGTAAGTAGAACACTTTATCTTGTGTGTCCGTATTTAAATCTTCTGGCAACTTGATCTTACTCATGTGGCCCATGCTTAAGTATTCCTTCATGAACTTAGAATAGTGATCTTTCAATTCTTTATTCCTTTCTAATTTTCTTTCAACTGTCAAAAATCGTTTTTCAGCCATATCTTTTGACTCACCCAGTTGATGAATATTACTTCTTACTGGTAAACTAACTACAAATCTTCCGGTTTTCGTCCCGGTACGTTGTTTTCTGGAAATGGTACTCGCATTCTATTTCTTCCCGAGAATAGTGTTTCGTGGTATGGCACTCTTCCACCATCCAAAATTTCTCTAATTGATGGCTCAAATCGTTGTTCTTCGACAAATTGCCTAGCCTTCGTATTTCATCTTGAGCGTCCATAAACATTGGACCGACTATTATCCAACCTAGCATAGTTTTCTGTAAAGTTGGTAATCCAAACCCTAATTTCAGTTGATCCGCGCACAATATGTCCAAAAATATGTTTGCGCCTAGCATGATGTCAATTTCCGCTGACATGTTAAAGTAAGGATCTGCCAATTTATAATTTGGAGGAATATTTATCTTTGCTTTATTAAAAGATTTTGAAGGAATATTTGTTGTGATTCCATCCAACACAAGAGATTCTAAATTTGCTTGGAAATTGTTATAACTTGATTTGATAATTGATTGTGTTCTTGATTTAATTTCTGTTTGGACCTGAGCAACGGCCAAGATAGGTACGTTTACTTTTACTACAGGCAGCTTTAATATGTTTAATAGCCTTCGTGTTATAAAACAACACTGTGACCCGCTGTCCAGTAAACATCTAGTCGTCTGAAAGTTTCCGTCTTTGTCGGCAATCTGCACAATGGCTGTTGATAATAAGACCTGGTCTTCTTGTTTTGAGTAGCTGTGTAAATTGACATTCAAGTTATCGTTTTCTAAAGCACAGTTTGCTATTTCACGTAATCGCTGGTCGTTATTATTTTCATGCAATAATGTGTTATGTTTCGCCTTGCACTTTTTGCACCCTCCCTGCATAGCAATCCTTGACAAAATGATTTTTACGCAAGCAATTATTACAAACCTTTAATGTTCGAATTTGCTTCCATCTATCTGCTATTGGTAGCGCTAATAGTTTTTACAATAACAAATGTGATGCAAGCCTTTACAAAACTCACATGCTACGCTTTTGTTGGTCGCAACATTCGATACTAGTTTGTTGCCATAATTATCTCCACGATTTATTTTTGTAAATTTGCTGGTTACTTCACACGCTGCTAATGCATTGCATCGATTTACTATAAACTTCTTAAAATCTCCTAAATCCGGTATCGCGTTAAATTGTTCTATTCTAGCTTTCTCCCATGCTGTTTTTTATAGACAAATCTTTTCTCGACATCAACAAAATTAATATTCTGTCCCACGATTCAACTGACTCCCCGAGTGAATTTAATGCTCTTACGTGTTTTGTTTAAGTCATCTATAAATTAATGAAACGGATTCCTTTTGTATAATTGGAGCGTCAATGAACGCTCGCAAATGATTTTGTATTATTGCCGGTTTATTTTCGAATCTTTCCGTTAAGAGATTCCACGCTTCATCATAATTTTCATTAGAAACCTCTAAATTTTGCAATACTTTCTCCACTTCACCCTTTAAGCAATCGAGTAAGTAATAGAATCTTCGTACATTGTCAAACCTTTTATTTTTATCTACTAATGAATTAAATGTATTTTTAAATTGATACCATTTATCATATTCCCCATAAAACACCGGTAAACTAAACTTTTTAATTCTAACCCTGTCCCGTTATCAATTGCATTACTTGTTTGTTCTAACCTATTTATCGCGGTTCTATCTAAACGTTCTGCCTGTTTTGCATAATATGCATCAATTATTTCTTTTGCTTTCGCTGTTATGCTAAAGTAATCCTTTGAAATTCCTCTCTAGTATTTGAATTTACCTTCCTTTCATCGCTTTGTTTGATTTTTAATTGCACCTCATTGAATTCTTCCAAAATACCATAAATCTTTTCTGGGCTAGCTTGCAAGTGCCCGATTTTGTCTTCTCTACATTCGTTTAGAAAACTACAAAATCGCGTCAATTGCCCTCTTATACTACCACGCTTTGGCTTGTTATTTTCACTCATTGCGAATCTAACCCATTAATGACTTGAGGAACTAACCACACTACATATATTTCGCTATTTTCTGCTTGTTAGGATAGTTGAAAGGGATGGAATCGACTCACCGCTACCGCTTATCGTTACTGCTTCTCAATCCGGTTCGATTGGACCATGTTTTGCTTGTGTTTTACATACGATTTTCTTCTAACGATATTTAATGACTGACAAGTGGACTGTAATTATTTATTCAAAATTCGCTGGTAACTATAGCTACCGCATGGCTATCCGAAATTCATACATAAATTATATCTAAACCAAACATAGTGTTTATTGTAATGGTCTTTGATACACAACGTTGTTAGTTTTGTTTTCTGGCGCGTGAATAAGTATATGTTGATGGTTCTCCAACACGGGAAGAGGCGACATTGGCCATGTGAAGATTGATGCCACAAACACCTAACCACTGCTCTTGCGAGTTATTTATCGAAATTGCAAATGCAAGCCGCACTGCAACTTTTAACTGTTTAAAGGCGAATGGAATGTCGCTTGGAATCATAGGGATGCGTGAAACCAAAACGTCTTCGTCTTTGTACTTCCCTTTCAAAATTGTGGCTTCGATAACGTCGCTCATTAATTTCTTCACCACAAGCCGGGTGCCATTACAAAGACGTGGCTCGTCCATGTTCCGTAATATAATGAATACCGATTCGACTTTTAATTGCAGATTATGAGGTGGTAATCCGGGCAATTGCAGCGAATTTAAAAATTCCGTTGGATAGTTGACAAAATCATCTTGGTTAGTAACGGAATCAACCGATTTGTATGTTATGAAATCGCCAGCTATCTTATTTTGAATTTGAAAATTCATTTCGTTGACATCAACGTTTTTTGCAGCCATTATAACACGTTCACTCCACCAAACATGATTTCTGTGATTTTGAGCAATGTTTGGGAACACCATCTCGATGAGTTTGGTATTTGGTTCAATAAAGTGACAGAAATTTGCAGGGAATGTAGTGTATCCAGACTATGCGTCAACAGAAATTTTGCCGTTACCAATGTCGAGCAATTGTTTGGAAAAAACTTCTCCAGATCGATCGTTCTGCAATTGGACAGGTATGTTTATATTTAATTTGAGTGTTTTGACGTACTTTCCATAAAATGGACGATTTTAAACATGCATTATTCGTCGGCTGGCGTTGATCGTGGAATCACTGGCAATGTTTGTCGAAAATCACCTACCAATAGAATCATCGCACCAAACCCGTTTTGGTTGTTTCGTAAATCTTGCATCGTGCGGTCTAATACCTCCAAAGATTTTTTGAGTGCCATCGTGCATTCATCCCAAACGATCAATTTGCTTTGCTACAACGTTTTGGCCATCGCAGAATTCCCCAAACGGTTGCAAGTTGGAGTTTCATTAGTTTGCATGTTCAACCGCAACTTGAGTGCTGAATGAGCTGTTCGACCGTCTTCCAACAACGTAGCTGCAATTACTGATGAAGCAAGTGTAAGTGCAATTCCATTTTGCGATCGAATCGTTGCCAAAATCAATGATATTAGAAACGTTTTTCCAGTTCCACCGGGTGCATCTAAGAATAAAATTCCGCCAGTTCCATCGTTCATTACTTTCATGAGCGTATCGTAGGCATGTTTTTGTTGCTGATTTGAAAGGGGAACGTTTCTTTGAATGGTGCATTGGGCGATTGGGCGTTGTCATTCCTAATTGTATTAATCCTTTGTTGGTAAGCATCAAGCATATATCCTCAATTAAAATTAATGTTTCATTGTGAATTTCTTCGTTCATTTACAAATCTGCATTCGATGTTCTAAGACGCATCTGATGCAATATATCTTCGGCTATATGATGATGATGAAGTATCGTAAAAAAGTGTTTCAATTACTAACACATTATATTTATTTATCTATAGAATATGCATTCTAAAAAATAGCAAATAAGATGCAATAATGCGAAGAATAAGTGACCTATTAATTCACTACTACATATGAAATTCCATCTATCATAATAAAAAGAAATTGAGGGGTTCCAAGGTTGTAATTAGAGAGGACTTAACCAAGCGCGGGGTTCAACTCCTTAAGGAAGTACATAGGAGGTTCAGTGCGGCACAGGTTTGGACTAATAATGGTATTATTTATTGCAAATTAAAGAACAAAATTTATAAATTTAAATCGTTTTTGGATTTATCAGCTGTGAATATGAGTTAATCTTAAGGGTATGTATTTCTATTCTCTTTACATTTTTTGGAGCCGGTCAGTATTTTTAGTTCACTTAAGGTTTATATATCGCTTTTTGCTTTTCTTGGTTTTGTAGCTGTTCTTTGAAATACATTTATTTATTTATCTATTTCTATTTATTATTTTTTAAGATTTTGTTAATAATATTTATAGTTGCTTGTAATTAATTTCATAAATAATTGTCGCTTTGCTGCTTGAACTCGTAGTGTCATTATTGCATTTTGCACAGTTGTTAGGTTTTTCTTTTTCTGGATTAAATGAGATAATGTTTAGTTGACATGAGAATGAAACTTTTTTAAATTATTGTTTAATTTTATTCTGTTTAGGTTTTCCTTGTTAATTGATATTTTTTATTTTTCTTTCATATACATATACTTGCATTAACACCCGGTCCCTAGTTCCTAAACTACGTGAATTAACTACTTTCGTCTCTGATTTTAATATAGATATTTTAATTATAACAGAAACATGGTTATCTTTGAATATTGTTGATGAATATATACTTATTCCCGGATTTAAATAACTTAGACGTGATAGAGCTACGCGTGGTGGGGGAATTGCTATTTACAATAAACATCATATCAGATTTGATGTTATCGATACTAGTCTTGATGTTGAACAGTTATTCTTAAGAATATATGTATATCCCCCACTACAGATTGTTTTGGGAGCTGTTTACGAGCCTCCTGTACTAAATTATAAATATTTTTAGATTGATTGAGAATACAATTATGAATGTTTTACTCTCTTGTGATAGTGTTATGTGTTGTGGTGATTTCAACATAAATTGTTTGAAAGTGGCGGATTCCCGTACCGCATTTTTACTAGACTTTTTCGACTCGTTTGGCTTCAAACAACTGATAGATCGGCCAACTAGGATTGATAGTCTACTTGATCTTTTGTTTGTGTCGAACAATGATTTGATTGGTGATAGTGGCGTAGTGAATTGTAGTTTTTCTGATCACGACTTCATTACTTTCAACATATGTGTTGACGGTAGAAGACCTGCACCCACTTTTCGTTCTTATAGAAACTTTAGTTCTATTGATGCTCATAACTTTAAGTTGGACCTTTTATCGCTTCCATTCCTTCTTTGCAATATCGATAACAAAGTTATTTTTTTTTACTTCACACTTGCTTTCTCTATTTAATAAACATGCTCCTCTTATTACTCGCAAATTCTCAAAAAGACGTATACCTTGGCTTACCGATAATTTGAAACTGTTAATGTTCTTGAGAGACAAAAGTAAATCTAAGTTTAGGTTAACCAGAAATCCACATGATTGGGAATATTACAAAACATTAAGAAATTTGACTAATAAAACATTCAAATTAGAACAGAAGGCATATTTTGATTACATCTCTCGTTCTAGAGATAAAAAATCATTTTGGAATGAACTGCGAACGCTAGGCATATCTGAAAATCGACGTAGCGTACTTGCTGTGTCCTTGGATGATCCCGATAAAATAAACAATTACTTTTCCGAATCAGCTTTTTCATTATCCAGTGATTGTTGGGAATTGCTTGAATTCTATAGGAGTAATCCCAGACAACCTCCGCAGTTCTCATTCAGGACTGTGGATGAAGCGACTATTGCAGGGATTGTGGCTGATCTTAGTCTTTCTGCTCCTGGGTATGATGGTCTTTCTGCTTCTATGATACAGCATTGTTATCTCATTATCTCGTCTTATTTACGCACATAATTAATACTTGCCTATCTGAGGGAGTATTCCCGGAGTGTTGGAAGTGTGCAGTTGTTCGACCTTTACCGAAGGTAGCAAATCCTGAAGAATTTAAAGATTTAAGACCCATAAGTCTATTTCCAGTACATCCAAAAATTCTTGAAAAAATAATATACTTCCACCTGTTCAATCTGGTTTCCGTGCTGGGTACAGTTGTGAAACCACCCTATTGAAGGTAACCGATTATATTGTCGGCGCAACGGATAGGGGACTAATCTCCTGCTTAGTCTTATTAGACTACAGCAAGGCTTGTGATAAGGTCAATCATCGTATCCTGCTAGCTATCTTGCACAATATTGGTCTATACAATGCTTCGTTGTCACTATTTGAAAATTATTTATTCAATCGTAAGCAAGTAGTGTGTACTGGGAATGGAACGTCTGCACCTCTTGATATGGCCCTTGGAGTGCTACAAGGTTCTGTTCTAGGCCCAATTCTCTTCACTATTTATACTTCCAATTTCCTTTCCGGGCTCAATCATTGCAGCGTTCATGCATATGCTGACAACACTCAGTTGTATTGCTCCTTCCGACCAAATGATTGGGAAAGTGCTCTTGAAAATATTAAAATGGATTTAAATTACTTGTACCAGACATCTTCTGAGCATTGCCTTACAATTAATCCTGGTAAATCAAAGGTTATCCTCTTTGGTTCCAAAAACTTGTTCTAAAATATCGGCTGTTTTTAAAGTTGAAATTAATGGTGCTGACGTTCCACTTGCGGACAGTGTGAAAAGTTTGGGACTTATTCTGGATAATACACACAGATATCGGCAGCAGGTTTCGATTTATATTCGTAACGCATATTTTAACTTAAGAAAATTGTATCCTTACAGACATGTGTTTAGTGAGGCTGTTAAGCGAAATCTATGTGAGGCTTTTGTTCTTTCTCAATTTTCTTATTGCCTTCCTGTATAGCACTCTTGCTTAGATAGTTTCGCACGAAGCCGTATACAGAAGGTTCAGAACTCGTGTCTGAGGTACATTTACTGTGTACGTAAGTTCGAACACATTTCGCATAGATTGGCTTCAGCGCGTTGGTTGAATATGTATAATACGGGAGAAATTCGTTGCTTGACTTTGTATCATAAGATAATATCTTTGAGGTCTCCGCCTTATCTCTATCACAAGATTACATTTCGTACAGATGTTCATAACCTCATTACAGGGTTTCGAGGTAAAATTTCTTCACCACCACATAAAACTTCCTTGTTTCAAAGATCCTTTTCTTACCAGATATATACTAAATATAATAGTTTACCGGATATCCTTACTTCTAAAAATTCGGGCGTGTCTTTCCGTAGGATGCTTAACCCTCCGGAGGGCGCGCCTGCGGCAAAAAGCCGCAAGTTTGCATTTTATTCTTATAACTAATATATGGTGAGCCTTATAATATTATGCGTCTAGGTATTCCTTGTTTATGTTATTGGCTCCGCCTACCCACAGATTTGGTGCCATGTGTTAGTTCCGTTCAGTTGTTACATAGATTAGATTCTAAGCAGGTTGAATTTGCGGTGTGTTTGCCGCAGCGCGCCCAGTCATGTAACTTTTATTTACTGCTAAATTTTTCATAATACTGTGTAGTGTGTAATTTACATGCATGTGTGCGTGTACTAGTGTGTTTTCTAACATATATACTTTAAACTTATAAAGTAAATAGCAAGATTGTATTGAATTTTAGGTCAAGTAAAGGATTAACACCCGATGAATTAGAAAAAGCTTTAGTCGTCTACGGATGGCAAGAGAAGATCAAAATTTTGTAATTTACTACTTTTACTACTATTTCTTTGTTATTCGTGAGCTAGAAACCTGTATAACTTTAGTTCTTCACATTTATAGCGATATAGATACTGCGGGAACGCTGCGGTGTATATGCCGCGGCGCGCCCGCTGATGTGTATCTAAGAGGCGCGCCCGCCGAAGGGTTAAAGGACTTTTCCTATCTGGGGCTGGTGTGTGTGCAAGCAGTTTTTAGTTAATATCTATGTATACTTTTTAATAAAAAGTTTTAATAAAAAGTTTTTATGGATCATTTAATTGTGCTGTATATATTTCCTTTTCTTCTGATTATTTCGGCAGCTTTTGATTGTCACTTAGTTACTTGGATTGTATTCGTCTAGATTATGTTTTTTCTTTTTTCTTGTATAGGTATAATGGTTCATCATAGGAATATTTTAGTTATATGCAATTATTTCTCTTTTCCTTGTTCATTATTATTAATTATTTAAGGTTAAGTTGAAAAGCAGCGTGAGCTGAACTTCGCCTTAAGGTTGTGACTTTTACTTTATTTACTTCTGTTATTTTATTTTATTTATTTTATTTTATTTTATTAATTTTTTGTACTGTTTTCGAAGAGTTACAATAAAGTTATTATTATTTCTATATATATATAATTTTCAGTTCATACAGTCTTTTTACAATAAAATAAAATGTAAAGGACTCTCTATAAATGACCTAATAATAAGATTAGGTTCAATAATGGGCAGTTAACAAGTACTTAATTACGTCGCTGAACGCGATGTAATCGGTATGTCAATATTTCTCCTGCTCGGGAGATGGGGTCATTATTATTTCCATATCAATCTTAGCGAGATATTCACGTATCACCTGGAAATTTTCACTGTGTCACTCGCAGAACGATATATTGTACTGACTGGTCCTAATAAGAACGGAACTAATTAGCCTGCAGTTGCGTTTTGCCATTGACATAGTCAAAATTTCCTACAGGATTATTGGCATATGCAAATTGTACTTACTTTGTAAGCTTTTGCACGGTTACTTGCTAACTGCCCATT
This sequence comes from Chrysina gloriosa, assembly GCA_038088585.1. Classification (NCBI taxonomy): domain Eukaryota; kingdom Metazoa; phylum Arthropoda; class Insecta; order Coleoptera; family Scarabaeidae; genus Chrysina; species Chrysina gloriosa. Next base: position 29,097,880 of record CM076089.1, read on the forward strand.
AACGAACCTAATTGTATTATTAGGTCATTTATAGAGAGTCCTCTACATTTTATTTTATTAAAATCTTGGCTCTCGAAAATAGTTTCCTATTTTCTCTATTTACAACACAAATTAAATTATAACATTTTAAATAACTTCACAAGTTGACGGTCTTGAGACGGGCGTTTAGATTGTGACAAACGGGGCCTATTGCACAGATGGCGGACATTTAAAGTTTCCATGAGTGTACATAGGCACACATTTAGCGCTGAATATTATTCATCACATTACATTATTATGCAATGCGCCGGGATAACGTTTGATATACTTCATCATTTAGGTTCGACAAACTCGCGTCTTGTTCACTGAAAGAATAGTCTATATACTCGAACAAGATGTGCGTTTATCGAAAGAAAGCGATAGACCTATACGAGTTTGATATATCTGATGGAGCAGATATATATCAAACTCCTGTAGGTCTATCGCCTACTTTCGACAAACGCGTGTCACTTCGTCATTTCGTTCGCGCAGGTTGATAGGACCTAGTATGTACAACTTCTGAAAGTATGGTCATTATACTGAGTTGGCTTACAGAAGTAACTTTTAATTTGGGCAATAGGAGTTATCTCGATTTATTTCACAGTTCGGAATGATTGATATGATGGGATGTAGGTGCTCTCTGTACGGAATCAATCTTTACACCTTTGCAATATATAAATATATCTTCTACGGTTTCACTGGAGAATCTGCAATTATTAATCGGCTATTTCGTATATTAACCTTATACCTCTAGATAAAATTAGGATATGGGTGTATAAGAGGTGTTGCTAAAAAGGAACCGGATTAATGCTATAAAATCTTTTATTGAGTATTCTTTACAGTTTCAACATTATTCCCTTCAATGTACTCCATTTGCCGATCTCTGCACTGCTCCATTCGAATTATCCATTAGTCAAAGCTGTGCTTGAATTCACTTTTAGATAACATGTTGATGTTCTCCACCGCTTTGTCTTTTACAACGGTCTCAAATCTCGTCCATGTTATTGTAGAGTTTACCTTAGGAAATAGGAAAAAGTCATACGGAGGAGGGGGGGACAGGTCTGGCGAATAGGGTGTATATTCGAACACACAGATCCCATGCTTGACCAAAAGTCTTTCGACTGATAGTGCACTTTGGGACGAAGCGATGTATTTAGGTAAAATCCATGACTTTTTCCACAATTGGAGTCGTTTTCTTCTTATCCGTTCACGCAGAGTTGTTAGGACCTCAGTGTAGTAATCCTGATTCACCGTTTAACCTTCCGGTACCCAATTTGTGTATACAATCCCACGAATGGCGAAAAAACAATCATCATTGCTTTGAGTCATTCGAGCTTTTCTCTATCTTAGTAAACCAGAGCTCTTTGAATCCATTGACTGGCGCTTAGTTTCCGGATCGTAAGTAAAAACATGACTTTTTCCAAGAAATTAGGGCCCTCTTCAATAGTTTTTAAGTTGTCAAAACAAATGTTCGTGCGACAATCTTTTTGTTCGAATGTCAAATTTGTTGCACGAATACTTAACCGACGACCCTTCTAGATCAAAACACCAATTTTTCAATGTCTTCGTCAGTTCTTGGCGTGGTCGGTCGCCATGTTCAGGGTTTATCATCAATCTCTTTCGTCCGTTTTTGAAACATTTAAACCATTCAACTACTTGAGTGCGTGATAAACATTTATCACCGTAAACTTCTTTTAACAAAAATAAGTTTCTGGGGCGGATTTACCAAGTTTTACAAGAAATTTCACATTTACATGTTGTTCTTTTGGAATACTAAACATTTTTCCGACAGGCAGCTGATGGACGATCCAACATAAATAACGGTCAAGGCCTAACCACAGAACACGAACAGAAGGAATAAAAAGGGCTTCATACTATACATTGGATCTATTATGTATTATGTATTCGTATAGCGCAATGTTGCTATTCCAGTAAAATCGTTTATGATAGTTGTATTATTGGCGCAAATTGAACAACTCTAGTCATCACCTTCAAATACTGTGCGATTGCAACAGTATTTTTCTAATGAGATAAAAGGGTTTTAAGCCTTCAGTCGAACCCTAGTTCAAGTTGTTCAAGTTCCACGTGCGCGGCATCTGCTAGCGATAGTCGCTGCGGATGAAATGAATTTTATTTTGCAGCGTCAAATAAGTCGCCTAGCGGTCGTAAAAAATATATAACAGATGGGTTTCAATAGAAATAAATATACAGGCTGCCATTTTCTTTCAGATCCATACGGTTCCGCATTGATATTTGATACAGAGCACAGGAATTACACAAAGAAAAACGATAACAATGAATAAAATTAATACGGAAAATTTAATTATGGAAATTGAAGCAAGACTGAAACTGTATAAAAGCATTACCAGAATACCGTGATCGAAATGGGATGGCATCTCAAATCTAAATAAATTTTATTAAATTTCTCTTCCAAAAAATGCTGGCTAACTATAAGATATACCCAATATATATCCGTGATTTTAAAATAACATACGTCGCACTAGACATAATGCAACACATGCCAATTGGGTAAAGCCCATCCCATGAGCTGACCAAAATGCCCAAATAATGTTCATAGTAATCCCCCGTTTGCATATAGGCTAAATAAAACCACATGTATGTGTAATAAGTAGAATTTGATAAAGCGGTAGTACCGTATGGCACTAGCGTAGCAGTAGGGACGTGGATGTGGGCAATTTTCAACTCGTACTCGATCTCGACAGTACGCAGAGATGGGACGCAAAAGTGTGTAACGTTCCCTTCGACTGTGAATAAATATCTCAGACATTTTCCTGGATTAGAATATAGAAGTCCGCATATTAATATACAATAGAGGATTGCGAAGTCTGAAGAAGTCGCGATAGGTTTGAATGTAGAAAACATTGTAAAAGTAAACGTCATGTATGTAACTTAAGTAACAGTATTTCATACTGGAAATTTATATATGATTTTATTTCTATGTTAAGTTTGTGCAACATCCCATAGCATCTAGTATCTAATGAACACTGTCGTCTATTTTGGGCTAGGTAAGTTCCCTCAAGCCCGCTGCTTGCCAACATGTATGCAATTACGACAGAATTTGTCACGTTTTCTAGGTACAGTAAAGGAATGTATAAAAGACGAGTTTGATGCTCAGAAACACAGTGTCATTCATACCGTAGTGTGTTCTTTAAAACAAGCTACATTATTATTATCCAGTAAAAGGATTAAAAAAACTGACGCAGAAACCGTTGTCAAAATAACAAAAGATTCGTTAAGAGAATTTTTTATCCCAGCAGCCCAAATCACAATGTTCGTTACAGACGGTGTCGCCACAATGCTGAAAGTTGGTAGGATGTTGAAAATTGCTTTTCAAATATTCTTCACATAACATACCTCGTACACGCATGTCACCTCGTAGCAGAAACCATTAGAAAGAAGTCCGATGGTGGATAAGTTAATAGCATCTACCAAAAAAGTGTTGCCAGCACCACACCAGCCTATAACAATGCGATGGGGAACATGGTTCCAGGCAGTATCTTACTATCAGAAGTATTTTTCACATATGAAAAATGTAATTTTGAAAATTGATTCAAATGATTCTGCAGCAGTTTGATATAGTTAGCAACTTTCTTCCAATTCGGACGTTCAACAACATATAGATGAAATATCCATGAACTATTTGAAATTGCGCAAGCTATTGAGCAATTAGAAAACAGTCACTGATCTACACGAGATGCATTAAATTGCATAAACAATTTACAAGCAGCTCTAGAAAACTTGACAAACACTATAGGACTCAATGTTGCTCAAAACTTTTGTGCAATTTCAACGAAAAATCCCGATTTGCAAAAGGTTCACTCCATAACTGAAAATCAAGAGTGCACAGACGAGGAAAAGGAATTTCTTACATTTGCAAATCTTACTTCACTGGATGTCGAACGATCATTTTCGAAGTAAACAACAACGTATTCACAACACCGTCGACGGCTGAATGAATCGACAACAGAAGCGTTGCTGAAGTTGCAATTCTACGCAGCTTACTAGAGCGGTTGCCTATTGCCACAGTGGACAGCAAGACAGTATAAGGTAACAATATTATTTTTTACTAATATTGTATATTGCGTACCTACCTTTATGCGGTGCACCACTGCCGGTAGCACCTTTTTAACAAACTCAAGCAATAGAGTATATGTAACTACATCAAAGATGAACCAAAGCAGCATAAAAACTAGGGATGGGACATTCGAATCCTTGAATCCGCGAATCCCTCGAATCATTAAAAGGATTCAAGATTCCAAAACTCGAATCTTAGCAATTCTTTCAAAATTCGAATCCTGCGAATCCTAAAAAACGGTTAAGCATCATAACTCCAAACATTGGAAATATCAGTCTAATTGATATCGAATAGAAGCGTTCATTAAAAATTAGAGGTGTAACAGTTATATAATAAATATAATATACAGGGTGATCATTTGAAAACTTCCCACCTTGAAGAACTCTTTAATTAATAAAATTATCAAAAATCACTAAAACAGGTCAATGTTATTTTGAAGGGGACATTTAATAACCTATTCCAATCAGTTGGGAAACGTTCACCCTCCCCTTCAGCTACCCCCATCCCAAAATTTTAAATGGCACTACCCCATATGTGATACATCATTTTAAAGGGTATAAAATTCTCAATATTTTAAAGCAAAGAAAATTAAAATCGTCCGAGCCGTTCATGAATTAGAGACCAAAAATGTATTAAACCGGAAAATTAACTGACAAACGTTGACGATATCGATAACAATCACCTATTTATGAACACAACAGTTGCAAATAATTAACTACAACAATGCAAAATAAACTTTCATTAATTAACAAGAGTTTACAAATTACCTAAAACTAAAACTCAAAAACGTAAACAATTAAAGTTATCGTAATAGATGCTCGAATTGCGCTCCATTGGTTGCTAGGCAATGATAAAGCCTATGTTCAAACTTTCTTCTAACATTTTCGAAAACTCGTCACGGAATCAATCGGCATTCGGATGTTATTCGTTGTTTCAGTTCGTCGATGTTGGCTGGGGGAGTTTTATAGACGGCAGATTTAAGGTGGCCCCAAAGGAAAAAGTCGAGGGGGAAAGGTCAGGAGATCTTGCTGGCCACTCTACTGCTCCTCTTCTTCCAATCTACCTCTCTGAAACTTGTTATTCAACCAGTTTCGAACTGGTACCACAAAATGTGGTGGGGCACCATCTTGGTGAAAATAAACTTGATTTTCATCCAAAATTAAGTTTCCTTCGTCGTCTACTTGATTTTCTATTGCTTCCGTAATCAAGGGATCTATGACATCTTCCAACATAAATAACACCAAATAGTACCATTTAAATTTTCATTAATAAATAACGGACCAATGACCGAGTCCCCCCAGTATACCAGCCCACACATTAATTTTTGTGGCCACTGAGTATGCGTTTCTCTAAATAGATTCGGGTTTTCATCATTCCAATAACGACAATTATGACGATTAACATAGCCATTCAAAAAAAAAAGTACATTCGTTACTGAAGCAAATATTTTGAATTAGATTTGGAGTGGTATTTATCATCACAGTCATTTGTTCACAAAATTGAAGTCGTCTATCGAAATCATCTTCATTTAGAGCTTGGTGATTTTGAAGTTTGTATGGATGCCATTTATGAAGTTTTAAAACTTTCTGAACAGACCCATACGAAAAACCAGTTATGTTGCACACTTGCCGAATTGAGCTCGTATGATTTGCAGCAAATTGTCCTAATATTTCTATTTGAGAGTCCTCATTCACAATTCGAGGTTGTGTCCTTTTTTTATTTGCTACTGATCCAGTTTCTTTAAATTTTCCTACCAAATCTAAAACGTATCGATGGGATACATGGTTATTTGGATGTCTTGCATTAAATTCCTTGGCTGTTCGTCGAGCACACTGACTTTCAGCTCCATAAATGAAAATTATTTCAATTCTCTCTCTTCTAAAGTGTATGTCATTTTAGTGACACAATTAGCACAAACGCTACCCCAAATCAAAGGAATCTAAAGTTATCTGAAGCGGCGATATTTAATTCCTGAATTCTACAACAATTGACACTTTGAACTTGTACGACGCACGTTCTTTTGTTTCAAAGCAAAACGTAGGTAGATGGCTTGATCAACCACTCAAAATGGGCATTATCAAGACACGTAATCTGACACGTAATTAGATAGATTAAATAATCAGGTAGATTAAATAAGTGTTGTGTTCATAAATAGGTGATTGTTATCGATATCGTCAACGTTTGTCAGTTAATGTTCCGGTTTAATACATTTTTGTCTCTAATTCATGAACGGCTCGGCCAATTTTAATTTTCTTTGCTTTAAAATATTGAGAATTTTATACCCTTTAAAATGATGTATCACATATGGGGTAGTGCCATTTAAAATTTTGGGATGGGGGTAGCTGAAAGGGAGGGTGAACGTTTCCCAACTGATTGGAATAGGTTATTAAATGTCCCCCTTCAAAATAACATTGACCTGTTTTAGTGATTTTTGATAATTTTATTAATTAAAGAGTGGGAAGTTTTCAAATGATCAGCCTGTACATATGCCGATATCATGAATATAAAGAGGATGCAGAAATGTAAAAATAGGATAAATATTATATATTTATCAAATATAAGCTGTAGATTTTGAGTGGAAATTGTCATGCACTGTGCAATCTAGAGATGCAGAAGAAGATATTGCGACAATGAAAAGATTCAAGCAACTATTTCTAGAAAATAATTTCGCCATTTTGAATAATTGTAAAAGGAAAAAGTATAAGTTCTTTCCAAAAGCCTCAATTCGTCGTGTTGTTGCAAAAGCTCTCCCTCCCATCAAACGTTCCTATTTCCGCCAATCTGGCCGATCACAAACCTCCGAATTACCGAAAGTACTACACTTGCCGTAGGATGCGAAAGTTTGATTCGTTTCATATCTTATCGTTTTGCTTGCGCATACGTAACGGCATGATTACTTAAATATTAAAATAAATGTATATTAGAATGATATGATGATTTCTCAAATTTGCTTATTGACTTTTAAATAGGCTAACTTTTTTATTAGAATTGAAGTTGATAAATACATGTATGCGGGATTTGTTTTTATTTGTTACCTTATGCATTCAAGTTTTGAATTTCGTACTAATTTTCTCTGCATTTCCATTTTGCATTAATTTTAACAATATTCGCAATCCTACGTAATTATTTGTTCATTTTGTGTATAGTTCCTGACAAACAATTTGTTATTGCGGATTGTGTTAATATTATTTACTCTCTCTTGTTTAAGCTAAGCACAGCTAAGCTAAGCTTTTACTAGGTTTGATTTAATGACAAACAATATATTTTCTTTTTCGTGCGAGGTGAGAAACTGCACTTTATCTTATGGAGTCCTGATACATTTCCAAAAGACCGCCACAGCGCGAAAATATAGACTGCGGCTACAGGAAATGAAATGTTACTTGGCATTCCCGGGGTGTTCTTACAAAGCTGAAAACATTTCCCCGAAATTCAACGCATGAGAAGCGGCAGGAATTATGTAAATGCAATACCATCTGTGTACTTACCTACTACTTTTCGCTGGTTATTCATTCCTTATGTAACATAGTTATTTACGTAAAATTGCAATTATTCATTTCATTATAAGCAAAGATATAACAAAACATTGTTTATTTGTAGACCTAGACGGGGTGTTATGTGTCGTAAGTAAATATATTGTAAATATTGTGTGTATCAAAAAGATAAGATGGTGGAGAATGTGCGAGTTGAAATATGGTAACGATGGTAACCAGAATAATAAAAAAATAATTAGTAAAAAGTCTACGAACATTCAGAATTTTATTTCTTATAAGTGCAAGACTAAACAAAGTGGTCCTTCGATACGAGCCGGATATGGAGTAGAAGTTGGAGCTTATATCAATAACAAGATCACAAACAAGAAAACGATTTATCGACGAGTATTACAAGAACACCGGCAAATCCAAAAGCAATACTATTAACGTATACAATACATATGTACATTAGGGGTGGGATAGTGTTGTATCGAGATCCTTAGTAATAAGATTCGGATACGCTAGAAACCCTAATTTTGTGAGGTTTGAAAAAAATGCTTGAGCAGAAAATAGAGAATCTGCTGTGGGGCAAATAGTTTCTCATGGCGATCAAAAGTGAGGCTGAAGCGGTAAAAATCCACAAAAAGCCTTACAACTGCCCCGGAGTCGCCCTTAGAAGGATGAAATGTAAGACGAACCCCCATCAATTTTCCCTCCTAACATTTTTTCCGAACATACCTACCCCCTATCTCCGCTCCTTAAGGGGCCTTCCATACAAAAATTATATGTTTGTAAAATTTGCTCCCACCGCTCTAACTGTCCTAAGGGTGCCCCTAGAGGAGTGAAATGTATGACCGACCCCAATATTTTTTCAATCCCAACATTTTCTCAGAACAGACTTACTCTGTATCTTCAACCCTTAAGGTGGTCTTCATAAATTTCTTCAGGATGATTCGAAAGTTAAGGACACTAGATCGCGTTACGAGTCGGCTAAAAAGCAACCGAAGTCATTTCACGTCAATAACGTATCATGTCATTACTGTGGAGTTCCACACGTTATATATAGTTGTAAACATTTCCTTGCTTTACCAACCGACGAGCAAGTTAACAAGGGAAAACAATTAAAATTATGTCATAATTGTCTACGGTCAGGGTGTAGTAGGAATATACAAGAAGAAAAACTAAGTTGGCAAATTCATGTTGTCGCCTGGGAAATAGAAACCAATAAAGACTTGTCAAAATATAAATAAAATAAAATTATACTTTTTCTGTAAGTAAATTTAACCCTGCATGGCCAGTGTTAGTCATTTCGACTAACATTACTGATTTTTCCCGTCCCAACTTTTTTTTCTCTTTCTGTGTCGTTCTCATTTTTTACGTTGAGAGAGCTGATTCAGTTGTAAAGCTGCTGTCAATATCAATACTGACGTATTGTGTAACTCATATAAAAGGTATGTACGTGTTTGTAAAAATAGCGTAGTCATAACGACTAACATTGGTATTATTGCAACTTTTTTCAGTTTACAAAATGACTGCAACTAGAATATCTGATGATGAAATTGAAAGAATATTGGCTATGTCCGATGTTGATGAAGAGCATTTTAGAATACAGCTCCAAGAAAGATTAACAAGAGGAAAATTTTCGCGTTTTGTCCCTACCAGAAACACCGCATGACGAAGACAAATGCGAAGAAAATATATGTGGCGAACACAAAGTTGAGCTTTGCGCCTTTTGTGCAAAACATTGAAGTACACACTTTTTTCTGTTTTAATTACTTAAAGTATTGCTTTAATTTTATAATGGCAGGAAGCCTTTTCAGTTTTTAAGTTTATTTTATTTATTTTTAATTTTTTAAAAACTCCAAGCGATATTGCTAACACTGAAGAAGAACAGCAAGTGATTACATTAAAAATAAATCAAAAACCAAAGCAAATATAAATGTTTTTCATTTTTATATATAAAAAGGTATAGTATTTTATTTTTTCAGTAACTTCCAAAAATTAGGCGTACCGCCGGTTCCACAGAATCGATATTTCACGCATGTTGAATCAACTAACATTGGTCATAGCACATTAAAAACATGATCGGGCATGCAGAGTTAAATAATAATAATTTATCGTGGTTTTGTTTAATTGTTAATACATAAACAAGATACAGCCACAAATTGGTGCCGAAACCCCGTTAACAACACGATTTGAATCGACGATAAAAATTGAAGTAAGGTTGGCGACAGGAATTCATAGTCAGTCTACGCAAGAGATTCAACGTATTGCTGTTAAACTAAGTACTTTTTGGTCATCGAAACCAGGAGCCTGGTTCGGTCGAGCTGAAGTGCAATTGAGAACTGCTGGTATTACTCATTCTCTTAGAAAATTTGACTTGATAATTAGTGCTTTAACCCTCTCACGACCATGAGATTGTGGAAGGTAAAGTAATCATTTTAAGGATTTGGTATAGTTTATTGAGCATCTAAAAAACATATTTTTAAATCAAAAGACCAAAACCAATAACGGTTCTTTTGTTTTTTTCTTTTTTTCTGGGACATATATGTTCCTATGGTCGTAACCAAACAACTTGTACAGATTATTTTTACGCTTTTATATTTACTTATTAGCTAGCATTTTAAAAAAATAAACTGCATTTATTATTATTTGTATTTATATTTATTAACAAAAGCTTATTTTAATTGAAAAGTGAGTCTTAGTGTTTGGAACGACTTACCAAACAATTAACTTGAATAACGGTTTTATAACTAAAATAACAAAATACTTAGCACACAATAAATATTTTATAATATAAAACGTGGCAAGTCAAATTTGCACCTCAAGACACTTCTATAAAATATTCGAAATTCGCGCGCAACAAATGGTCAATTTGCAATGATCGCAATCAAAAATAACAATTCGGATGGTCTGTTGCCTTTAATAAAATATGGAAAGACACGCTCAGGAATCAAATTAATTAAAAATAACACCCACGCGTTCACTAGTCGTTCACTTATTTTCGATTTTTGGTTTGGGACACAGTTGTCCCCGTAGTCGTGAAATGGTTAACGTGGCAAGTCAAGCTAAGAGCTATGGCAAGAGCTATGAGACAATATTATAGACTTTAGACGGGGCCACCAGAAGGTACGGCGGACCCGTATAACCAACTAAAAGAACGTATGGTCAGAGAAAATCTGCTAAGTGATACAAAACGATATGGAACTCTGTTAAATGACATGGTTTTGAGTGATAAAAAATCATCCACCTTAGTACGCGAGATGAGACAAATGTCTCCAAGAATTGATGACGAATTCTTGAAGAACGTTTGGATGGAAGATTACAACGACAAATCAGAGGCATTTTGAGTGGAACTAAAGGGACCTTAAACGAGTTGGGAGTCACAGCTGATGCTGTAGCCAAACATACTGGTACATCAAGTATAAATGCACTAACACATGTACAACCGTTGACTACAAGTCCACAACCATACCTTACCCGTGACGATTTCAATAAACTAGAAAAGAGGCCAATAAGTGTGACAAGTCATGCAATTTTGTTGAAAATTCAAAAAACTAATTGAATTGCCGCCTACCCCAGTATCCGACATGACAAACTATATTTCTAGACTTTCTGCGAATGACAATAATAATAATCTGCTATTTTTAGCTGATACTGGAGCCGACGTTTCTGTAGTTCCCAAGTCATCAGTGCTCAATAACCACACACTAAAACCAACGGAATTCAAACTATACTCAGCAAATGGTTCAGTTGTCACCACGTATGGCAAAAGAGTTTTGACGTTAAATCTCGCCCTGCGAAGGAAGTTTGAATGGACTTTCTATATCTGTGACGTCTCGAGACCATTATTGGAAGCAGATTTGTTGAAAAGATATTGGTTGCTAGTCGACGTTGCCCACAATAAGCTGATCGACAACAATACCCGCTTATAAATGGGCCTGGAAGCCAGACAGTTGAAGGAAATTGTCCATTCACTTCGCTCCATTCCACATTTTCTAAACAGCCCGTGGCAGGAGATTCTAACAAACTACAAGAAAGTTATCATATCTAATCGAGTCTCAGGAACAAAACATCAAACGGAACATTATATTGAAACTATTCCCAATCCTGCGCCAGTAGTTAGCAAAGCAAGAAGATTACCAGCGGACAAATACTTACTCGCTAAACGAGAATTCGAAAGCACGGTAGCCGATGGTATTTGCCGCCCTTCTGAGTCTCCTTGGACATCGCCACTCCATTTAGTACCTAAGAAAAACGGAGAATGGAGGCCTTGTGGAGATTATCGCCGTTTAAATGCAATCACTGTGCCAGACAGGTACCCGGTTCCGAATATACAAGACTGTACATATATTTTGCATGACAAACATTTCTTTTCTACCTTAGACCTTGTCAGGGCTTACAATCAAATACTAGTTGCATCAGAATCTATACCCAAAACTGCAGTCATAACACCATTCGGGTTATTCGAATTTTAAGGACCCCATTTGGCTTGCGAAAAGCAGCTCAAACCTTTCAACGATTTATAGATCAAAGCTTCCAAGGTATAGATTTAGCATTTGTCTACATAGATGACATATTAATGGCATCTAAATCATTCGAGGAACATAAGCAGCATGTCCATATGGCTTTGCAACGGTTGGCTGGAAAAGAAATTACCATTAATATAGAAAAATGTAAATTCGGACAAGAGTCAGTTAGTTTCCTCGGTTTTAAGATAAGTCATTCTGGAATGTCGCCTCTGCCAGATCGAACGGCTGCTTTGCAGAATTACAACAAGCCTAGTAACGTACACGAACTTCGTCGGTTTTTGGGAATAATTAACTTCTATCGAAAACACGTCCCGAAAGCAGCACAAATACAAGCCCCATTGCACAAATAATAACACAACAAAACAAAGAAGAACGATAAAACCCCAATAGAATGGACGAAAGAAACAGAAGAAGCTTTCAATAAACGTGAAAATAGCTTAACTCAGCAGCAGCGTTAGCTTTTCCGTCGACTGAGGGTAAATTGTGCCTTATTTGCGACGCATCAAGTATGAGAGCTGTGTTGCAGCAAAAGTCCGGAAACTCGAACCATCCGTTGAACAGAGATTTTTTTGTTTTTTTGTTTGGATAAATATACAGTTGCACATTAGAATATTAGATATATAAATTTTTACAGATTTTATAATACATATCAAGAAATCGTACTTATTAGTTGTTTTGTTGATAGTACCCGAATAAAAATAAATGTTCATATATTTTCACTGACAAAGGTTTTCGAAAAACTATATATATAAACCCCTTAAATCCCGATTATTATTTGATTGATCTGAAACCAGTAGAGAAGCGGATATTTAAAAGATAAATACATAAGTGACAAAACATACATACGCGTATATGTATTTAATTAATTTGTATTGAAGGCTGTATCTATTACATTCATATTTACTAAATTGATAATTTATAACTTATTTCCACAAGTAACCGATATAGGCCAATGTATTCGATTAAGTGATATTGTTAGCGATTGTGCAAGTTTTGACATAGTACTCTACTTTTGAAATTAATAAATTACCAGTGTTTGCTATAGCCGATGTTCTTTTTATTTACAAAATGACTAAATAACTAACACGACTTAAATAAATTCTTTATTTTAATTTACGTCAATGATATTTTTTGTAGGCTTGTTAAAATATTTTACGTCTACAATACTGAAAAATAATTGTATACCTTATTTGTTCACACAACTCTATTTTTGCGTTGTAAGTAATTCAATAGTATTCAGCGACGGCTTGTGATACCATATATTCGGAGCTGCAGCGAGGATAGCAGTAGTGCATACATAGTCGCATTTACCAACATCCAATTGCCGTTGATACACGAGCATATACGGACTAATATTATCTTCGCAGCAGCTCCGAACATACGGTATCATAAGCCGCCGCTGGTAGTATTTAATACAAACTTATATGTTCAAATATTTGCACAATATTTAAATACTTTTTCAAGAACTAATTACATTGAAAATGTATTTGAATAATAATTTTATTTGACGAAAGTGGTAGGTATTTCAAGTACATATTGGTATTTAATATAGGCCGATGCCCAATGGTACCAGATCTTAGCAAAGTATTTAATTAGAAAAACGTATTTATTTTTGAATTTATAATTTTGAATATATATAAAAAACACAGAAAAATAGGGACCTGGAATATTCGAGGACTGAACGAGAAGGAATTCGAATTAGGTGAAGAATTTGAGAAAACAACAAATGAGATCTTAGTAATAACGGAAACGAAGAAAAAAGGAAGGGCACAATGGAAATAGGTAACGGCCACATGTTAATCTTTAGTGGAGTGGAAGAAACACAGCGAACAGCAGCAGGAGTTGGATGCGTACTACACAGTAATATCAAGGGTCAGGTACAGAAATGGATCGCAGTATCACCAAGAATGATACAGTTAGAAATGAAATATAATAAGAGAAACGTAACAATAATAGGAGTATATGGCCCGGATGAAGATGAAAAAGCCGAAAAGAAGGAAGAGTTTTGGGAGGAGCTAACACTGGCAATAGAAGATGCTAAATGAGAAATATACTTGATAGGGGATTTTAACTCTAGGGTTGGAAGGTAAAATATAACAAATCAAGATGTTATTGGCAAATATGGAGAAGATATGAGAAATAATAATGGAAAGAGGCTAATCGATTTCTGCCAGATACACAACTTAATAATAGCAAACACCTTTTTGAACACAAAGATATACATAAATTTACCCGAGTAGAACAAAGTAGAGAAGAAAAATCCATCATAGATTATATCATTGTGGAAAGATGCAACAGAAAAATTGTAGACGATGTGCGTGTTATGAGAGAATATGAAATAAACAGTGACCACTTCTGGTCGTGGCGAAGATTAAAAATCATACAAATCCAGAAATAGCAAAAAGAAAGAAAACGACAAATAATCAGCAAGAAAAATAAGAAGTTACAGATTAAGAGAAAATGAAATAGCAGCAAAATTTGAAGTAGAGACAAAGATAGAAATGGAGAAACTCATTAAAAAATGGAAACTTCCAATCTTGAAGAAACGTGGGAAGATTTCAAAAATATTTTATTGAACACAGCGAGAACAGTCTGTGGAACATATAGAAAGAACAAGAATAGAAGACAAACAGCATGGTGGTCAGAAAACTTAAAGGAGCAAATTAGAAACAAAAAACGAAAATGGAAAAGCTATCTAGGTAACAAAACACAAGAAAATCACAAAGCATATAAAGAGCAATGCAAAGAAGTTAAAAAATCAGTGAGAGAAGCCAAAAAACAGACTTGGAAAGATTTCGGAGATAAACTGGAAAGTTATAGTAAAGGCAACCAAAAACTATGCTACAAAACACTAAAAAATATGAGATGTAAGAAAGAATATGATACAATATCAATTAAAAGTGCGGAAGGGGTATTGCTGACAGAAGAAAAACAGATTATGCAGAGATGGAAAGAATATTTTGAGCAACTACTGAATGAAAATAAAACAGTACAACAGATGGAAACTGAATTAACAAGTAAATTGGAAGAAATGGATTTGGGAAGAATCACAAAAGAAGTCGTCGAGGAAGCAATAAAAAGATTAAAAAACGGCAAATCACCCGGCCATGACAAAATAACACTAGAGATGTTTAAAAAGATGGGACCAACTGGAAAGAAGGTACTCAAACAAATCTATAATAAAGTATGGAGTGAGGAAAAGATACCAGCTGACTGGAAGATTGGTGTCATACTACCTATATACAAAAAAGCGATCGGAGAGATTGTAGTAATTACCGAGGCATAACTTTGCTTAGTACGGTGGTTAAGGTGCTGGAACGGATAATAGAAAGAAAACTTAGAATAATAACAGAAGCAACATTGACCAATTCACAAAGCGGATTTAGAAAAGGAAGAAGCACTCAGAATCACATCTTTACAATTAAGGAAATTATAAACAGAACTCTGACGTACAATAATAAGACATACTTTGCGTTTATGGACATGGAAAAGGCTTTTCACATAATACCAAGAAAAGAAATCTGGAACGCCTTAAAGAAGAAAAAAAGTTAACCACAAGATGATTAATGTAATTAAATGCATGTACGAAGAAACCAACAACTATATAATCAGGGACAACATGAAATCAGAAATGTTTAGGACCAACGAGGGCGTACGACAAGGAGGGGGCCTTAGCCCGCTGTTGTTCCTTATATATATGGATGAGATAATCAGAGAGAGTAACAAAAGTACCAAACCACAATACATAGGATATAGGAACTTCCAACCAGTCGAAATTTCAGACTGTGCCTTTGCAGATGATATAATAATTGCTGTAGGTACTGTTAAGAACCTACAAGACAACATCATAATTTGGAACAAGATAATGAAAGAGAAAGGCATGAAACTAAACAAATCCAAAACAAAAGTAATGATGGTAGCAAGAGATAAAGAGGAAATGCACATACATATAGAAGGAGTCGAACTGGAACAAGTGGATGCCGTTCAGTATCTGGACATTACAATAGAAGAAATGGTAATAATGACGTGGGGATAAACAACAGAATACAAAAGGCGAATAACGTATACTATGCAATGAGCAAAGGATTTATAAATAACAAAGAAGTATCCAAAGAAACCAAAATGACGATATTTAAAACAATTATTGACCGATACTCACATATGGCTGCGAATCCTGGATACTCAACCAACGTCAAAGAAACAAGCTCCAGGCGGTCGAGATGAGGTACCTAAGAAGAGTGAAAGGAGTTACAAGGTTACATAAACTGAGAAACGACACAATTAGGGAAAATTTACAAACACAATCACTACAAGATTTTATTGAACCACGACACTTGAGTTGGTGGGGTCATTTACAAAGAATGAGTGATGAAATACCGGTAAAAAGAGTATAGGGAGCGAGAACCACGGGAAAGAGAAGCAGAGGAAGACCAAAAAATACATAGGATAACGCGGTGGGAAAGATTATCCAAAAGAAAGGAAAAACATGGACAGAGGCAAAACAGCTAGCACAAGACAAGAAGAAATGGTCTGCATTTGTTTATAGCAATACGTAATAAAATGTATTACTGACACCCAATTGGGTATAGATGAATTATCGATTATATATATATATATATATATATATATATATATATATATATTTGGAAATATCTTTGTTGAAAACTCCGTTCAAATTGGGGTTTATTGTACTTTAATATTCTTTCATGTATATCAAAAACCGACAAGCGATGAAACGTTCGTATTTACTATTCTTGCGGGCATGATTTTGTCTCACAAATATAAGGATTCGCACTTCGCAAACGGCTTTTACGGGCACACGCGCTCGGTGGATTGTCGGTTTTTAGATTTCATCAAAGAGAATTTGTCCCAAAAATCGATCTGCAAGAACTTGCGTGGGCACAACTGTTCGTGCTCGTGAAAATGCCCTAGTGGTGCGCGGCTTGAAAAAACGCATACTTTACATGCAGCTGGAGCGATAAGCCGAAAAGACTCGTCCTATTTTTATGAACAAACTTCGCGGGTCGTTCCAATAACCATTCATTATTTCATCATGTAACATGTAAACACACGCAATCGATCTCCAGGTAGTACGGTGAAGAAATTTTAATGCACAAAATGTATTGAGGATGTCCCTTTGTATTTCCTATTTATCGGAAAAGATGCCGGTGATGGACTCAAAGTATACATATTAATATTTTTTGAAAGGTTCTTTTAGGCAGTATTAGAATATTGATATCTTTTTCGGTTTTGACAGTATTGAAGTACGTTTCATTTTAAACAAAAGACTCAACAATAAATTTTTTGAATAAGTAACTAAAAGTAGAATAGCATACATTACACTACGTCAAGGATTTAAAGACATTAGTTTAAATAGAATATCATATTAACACTTTTTATATATTAATATTTTTCATTTCTCTTAACTTCAATAATTGTCTTTATTTTTATCAATATTTTAAAATTAATATTCATTTCTTCCTATATATGTACTAAATTTAGAATAGTTTCATGTTTTAATTTTTGTCAAT
Organism: Chrysina gloriosa; assembly: GCA_038088585.1. Lineage (NCBI taxonomy): Eukaryota > Metazoa > Arthropoda > Insecta > Coleoptera > Scarabaeidae > Chrysina > Chrysina gloriosa. The sequence continues at coordinate 29,115,527 of CM076089.1, forward strand.
GGTTATATTATGTTTTAAACGCTACTGACAATTCGTCGCCTACCAACGACACCTTCAACAATGCGTACACAGAAAAATCCTTAACATAAATAAGGAACTTCATCGATCGGCCACGGTGCGAATTTACAAACAGCCTCGACTAAAAACATGACCCATTGTGTAAACTATACAATTCGAATGGATCGACCGATTACTAGAGTAACATTCCGCTGCGCTCTCGCTTACTTACAGAAACTTACCATGAGACCATATCACCCGAACGTCGTCTTGAACTAATCTTGTCCCACCGACGGTGTTTGTTCGCTTTCTTATGCACTAAACGGTTAGTAAGGGTTGACTTGTTCGGCATCTAACCGAACTGCAGAGTGTGAATGTAATCGGCTGACCATCTCTTCCAAAATTGTTGTAACATCAACTGAGCATGCTTGTACTTCGAAGCATACGTCCCCTTGCTGTTAGCGACTGGTAGCTCTGGTATCATCTTCACAGGTCCACCCATGAGGCAATGATCGGAAGTCAGTGGTTGTAGGTCATTTGGATCTTCGGTAAGCGGATCAGTAATTTAGGATCGACTCCACTTGCACTAAAATTGTATAATATTTTTCGAAAGTTAACGTCGTCTTACCTACCACCCGTTTTAGTTGATATTTCGTTAATTTCACGACACTCTCCCAATGTCCGCCAATATGGGGAAATCGCGAAGGAATGAAATGCCAAATTATTCGGTTGTCGAGAGAATATCTTTGGACTTGTTCATCCTTACTGAATATTTTAAACTGATTTAATACTCTTTCTGCGCTAACAAAATTGGTGGCGTTATTGGAATAAATATGCGAGCACAGGCCCCTCCTGGCAGTAAAACGTTTAAATACATTCAAGAAACCTTCCGTAGAAAGATCGGTTACCAATTCCAAATGCATTGCTTTCGTAGAGAAACAAATGAAAATGCACACATATGCTTTTATCAATTTTCGATTGCGTAATTTACCGTCCTTCCACTGAAAAGGTCCAGCATAATGAATCCCACAAGATAAAAATGATCTGGATGGAGTCACCCGAGAAACATAAATTCCCCATTTTCTGTATGATATTTGGAAGATTTATCCGAAAACAGACTATGCAGTTCATAACACTCTACGTAATTAATATAAATATAAATAATTTCTATAGTGTTCATGTTTAATTAAGAGTTCTGTAAAATAGTGCTTTGACGGTAGAATCATAGGATGCTTATTATCAAAAGAGATATTTGCATTTCTAATACTGCGTCCCACTCTAATTATATCAAATTCATCAAAAAAATGGATCTAAACTACTTAACGTACTATTTTTATGAACGGTTTTGAATTGTTTTAATTTATCAATATCCAGCTTAAATGCATCTGCTTGGACTATGCAAACAATAGTTTTGATACCCATGTCAAGTTCACCTATTGATAAATCACCCACCATGCAGATCGGGAGGGGACTTAGCATTATGTTTAAATCGCTGTACATATGACATAACGTGCAATGGCTTCATATATGTTACCCGACACGGGAAAAGAAACCCTATCCTCACTGAGCAAAATTTTCAGGAGAGCCAATTTAGTGATATTGGGTAAATATGTTTCGAGATTATTGTACACAACGCGACCTACATTCTTTCTGAACAACTAAATATCGGTTTTAATTCATATTAAAGATGGCTTCAATAATAGGTACATGTGGGTAGACACTTTTGTGTTTGCTTTTGAATAATTATAAAACTTTAACTACTGTTTTCTCAAAACACACTTTTTACGTCTTGCGAGTTCAAATGGCAATAACTTTCTCATTTATAGGAATATTTTAACAAAATTTACATCAATTTATGCAGAATGTTATGCTCCTTCCAGTGATGCTAATAACGCAATACTGACCTAGGTGAAGATAAGGTCCCTTTTCCCATACCGGGTCACATATGAAGAATATTTGCTAATGATGTCTGGCGGCTACATTATTTTTGACACAAGCCCTATCGTTTTGTTTGAGTTTCGAACATCTTTTAATATAAATTCAGCATCACCACCTTTCTTTGGAAACGTTTCATTTAAAATCTCAACCTTGTTTGGCGTCCATTGCCGCAATTTAAAACCTACGGTGTTCAATGTGTTACTGTTTTTGTTAATCAGTGATGTAGCAGATTGTACGTCGTCCGTGCCTGAAATAAGGTCATCCATATAAACATCTCGCGATATAACGTCACTCGCGTGAGGAAACCTTTCTTCGTTCTCTGTGGCAAGCTGTTTTAGACAACGAGTAGCCAAAAATGAGGCAGAAGGTTCTCCATAGGTCGACGTATTTAAATTGTAATATAATAATGGTTGAGATGCGTCCTTTCGTCAAATAATTCTTTGGAAATTACGGTCTTGCTCGTGCACGTTTATGCAACCCCACATTTTCGCAATGTCGGCTGTAAACACTATCTTATGAAGCCTAAATCATAAAATAAACGAAAAAATGTCCTGCTGTAGAATAGGACCAGCAATTAACGTTTCGTTTAAGGATAAAGCAACTTCAGGGCGAGCAGACGTATCGAAAACAACGCGTAATTTAGTGGTAATTGATGTTTCCCTAAATACCGCATGATGAGGTAGATAATACTAAACCTTGTTGGTGTCTTGTAAATTTTCTATTGGCGTCATGCGATTCAGTGGTATATATTCTGCCATAAACCTACTGTATTGTTGTTTCAGTTTCGGATTCTTCGAAAACTTTCTCTCCAACGCATAAATTGTCGCAAAATGGCAACTCAACTGTGTATATTCCGGCCTCATCGCGATAAACGTTATCACAAAAATGAGTTTCATAAGCCATCTCCTCTTTGGCGTAGGTAATGTCCTTTGTGAAGCATTCCTCAATACGCCAAGAAAGGCTTCCAATTAATTTTCAAGGGATGTAATTTGTGTCATGTTACATGATATGAATTTGGAAAATATATTTGAATGTAAACGACCTGATACGACCCAACCTAATTTGGAATTTTGTAATATTGGTTTGTTTGTACCTAATCTAAACTCATGTTTGTAAAAAATGCAACACGATGAAGGAATCACGCCATTGAGCTGAAATTTTCAGCAAATGCAAACTATAGTATGTTATGCAAATGATTAAAATTTCAGAATTACCACGCATGCGTGGACTGTACGGCATCCTCTGAAGTGCTGCTCAAACCATATAAATAGAGGGCTATAGCGGGACGTTGAAAATAGTCTTATCTGTTAGCGGTAAACGTTAAGTGAGGCATAACTATTAAACAGTTGACAGCACGTTGATCCCTACAGGTCTACCACTACCTGCTTCGTCAATTAGTCGACATCTGCTGCACTGTGGATTACGTGCAAGAACTCCTTTGTACAGGATCTCTTTGATGCAGAACTATCGATGCCTAAGGCTGCAATGGGCTCATAAACATGAAGACTGGCGTGTAGATTGGCAACAAGTGTTTCTTTCTGACGAATCCGATTTCATTTATGGTACCATGATGGCCGCGTTCGTGTTCGACGCTGTGCCGCTGAAACTACCTTCCGGAGTGCATTATCAAACGGCATAGTAGACGAACAGCCGGAGTTATGATCTGAGCTGCGATTGTGTATCATGGGTGATCTCAGTTGCTACGAATACTGGGTAATCTTAATAGCAACTTGTACATCAGTGAAGTGCTGGAGCTCGAAGTCGTTCCTTTCCTTCGAGACATTCCTGGGACTATCTTTCAACAAGATAATGCCCGCCCACATGTTGTTAGGATAGTTCAAGACTTATTTTCAGCAGAACGCATACAGTTTCTTCCTTGGCTTGCTCATTCGCCGGATATGTCGCCTATTGAACATGTATGGGATTTCGTTGATCGGTGTCTCGCTCTGATCCTCGTCCTACATCTTCAACAGATGAACTTTGGAGACGCATACAAGCAATATGGCATGCTCTTCTCCAAACAGACATTTAAACTTTGCCAAGCCCTGTAGCTGCGCTTATTGCAGCTCATGGTGGCTACATCAAATACTGATTTCGGACACTTAATATTGTTTTTTTTATTTTGAAAATTTAATCATTTATTTGTACCAATACAAGTCGGCTTTGTGTTAAATTTCATTTAATTCTGATGATTTCTTCATGGTGTTGCAATTTTTACGAACCCACCGGCAAGACAATATATTGCTGCAATATTAGAACAAAGGCTCGCATACTTGGAGATATTAACATACAAACATGGTACAAAACACTTAAAAGCCAAATCTAACCTATTTCCAAAGTCAAAAAAAAAAAAAATTCGCGAAAGAAAGAGCACCATGTTCAAAGGGATCTTTTTTCCTTAAACCACAAAGCACTAAAATAGAAGAATATGATTCTGGTAGAAAAAATTCAGCTCTGGTATAAAAATAAATGAATTTGAGGTGGTCCCACATTGAAATATTTGACTTTGGAAATAGGTTAGAATTGGCTTTTAAGTGTTTTGTACCATATTTGTGTGTTAATATCTCCACAAGTATGCCAGCCCTTGTTCTAATATTGCAGCAATATATTATCTTGCCGGTGGGTAGTGTACTGGTCAAACCAGAACCTACCACCTGTTTTTGTTTTTGAGTTGTACAGTGTCAAAATTTGGCTTGTGCATTACGCGACGTAATTTTGTGGCCACTTTGAGCTTAAATTGCGATCTATATATTGTTTTGTGGATGTTGATACTAAATTTTTCATATTCATAGGCACAAGTTGAGCTAGTATATTGAATTTCAGCATCACAACTACCATAGTTCTGCAATGGTCACATGTCAAACTTTGCAAAATCTTCGTGGTTGACGCTGCGGGGTTGGTTAGACCTCCACAGAAAGGGTTGTGGAGCTCCAGGTATATGATACCTAGAACTAAAACTTTTCAGAACCTCGTTTCAAACATATATGTACATCCGTATAAATTTTCAGCCAAATTGGAGATGGTCGAGTGGGGACGATTTTCAAAACTAGTCCGCTTGACATGGAATGACCCATTAGTATGACTATGTGATTGAATTTCTGAGTTGATGCATTTGACCTTGATACCTTTACATTATTTGATTGAATTTGTGACAAATTGTAATTATCGATTATATCTTCCCCTTTGGCAATTTCCGCGAAATATTTTTCTTCAAATTCCTCAAGTTCCAGTGAATGATCTGTCGATCCATCCAACAATTCTATGTCATTCTGTAAACCTTCAAATATTTGTAAGTAACCTTCAGCCTTTTCCAAACGCGTTGTTAGCTCGATAATCTTACTGTGATTCGATTTATCTGCTAAGAATTTAGAAAATCTAGTTAGTTCAGCTTTTAAGTGGCCTCTGCGAGCAATAAGACCTTTTAATTACGTAAATACGTAACGTGTGCAAGTATAATCGATACAAGGGAATTGCAGGATAGGTGGTGACGTTTTAAGAGATAAAAATGGGCTTACTGGTGTGCTGCTAATCCCGCGTTCCATCTGTATGCTTGAAAATCTTCGATGACTTGTATTTTGTTGCTACGATGTGATCGATGTTGCTAGGGATCGTGCAAAATGTATTTTGCTCGATTCTCCACGTGTTCACCTTTTGGCGCCAAATCTAACGCCGATATTAAAATGATACAGAATTGAGTTATTGTTTTCTTATATTCAGCTCGTATTGGACCAAATTATGTTGTAAGTGAACTGTATTTTTTGTTGTGGTTGCTGCTGTAAAATAAAACACAATGGTAACAATATTCTACACTGTATTGAGATAATTACGTTTTTGAAAACAAAAAATGCTTTTTAAAACAATTTTTTATTTTACCCAACGGAATCGTTTCGTTTCCGACTAACGACTGACTCTTACATGCATATCTTCTCTTAGGAAAAAGATGCAAACGTAGACATTAGATAATACTTATGTATGATATCATACAACGTAACACCTCCCCGACAAGATCAAAATTTACACTGTAAATCAGTTAAATTTTGTGGATTTACATTATTATCAGAGTTTTTCTTTAGACAGTTTAAATTTACAATTTTTGTGTTTTTCATAAATTTTACACGAACATACAAACAGGCTATTATTAATATACAATACAAAATTATTGTCCAAACACTGGGTGTATTACTAACAAGTTTTGTTTCGTTTTTGATATTTTCTTGCAAAGTGTTGAATCGATTTACAATATCTTTAAGTTTTGACAATTCTACAGTTTTGAGGCTTAAAGGCTCTAATACAATATCATCGTTAATTTAATATCATATTCTAAATTAAGTGCATTATATGTATTTACTATATTTAGTTTCGTGTGAATTCTTAATGATAATACCATTAATTGTTACAATACAATTTGGTGGAATGTATACGATATTTGTATTCTTTATTTGTTTAACATATTGACTGTTATCACAAGAAATAGATATTTTAGTTTTTGTTCACGGAAATAATAATCCAATGATTATCTTCGATTTTTTGTGTCTTAATCTCATCTAAAATTAACGGAATTTGTTCGCAATTTTTATAATTATTTGTTAATGTTACAATTTGTATTTCACATGGACTCTTGTCATTTATGGGTAATAAATCTACAGCATTACATAGAAATTCGTGTGGTTGTATCTCTTTACAATTTGTGTCTAATTTACTATAATATTGTTCATTATGTAGCATATAATGAGTTGACGGAATTATGGTTTTTGTAACATTTCCGCTTTTCATCGGAAGTGAATAGATGTGATAGAAATCATAAATATTTTCGTCAGTTAAGGGTATTTCTAAAATGAATATAATATTTGTACCTTGTTGATAGGCTTTGATATTGATTAATGATTCCAGTATCATTATATTTTCTATTGATGGTTCGATCGGAAGGGTGGATTGATGATCGCTTATTGATAAAAGATCTTGAAGTAACAAATGCCGTTCGATAATAGAAGGATGCATTGTATTCAATCTAGCAAATACTAGTGATGATCTGATATTGGATAATATTCTACTTATTATAATCAGACTGTTGGTTAATTGAGAATATACTATTGATAGAAGAATTAAATCGTACCTTGTATTTTGGTGTTTTTGTGATTCTGTAATAAATTGACCTATCTGTAGTATTCTGCTTTGCAGTATGAGTTGATTATGCTTCAAGTTGGCCATTGTATTGTTGAAGGTCGCAATTGCATTTTTTGTTAATGATATCTGTTCATTTAGCACTGCTGCGTTGTTTTCTTGCGATTTTTGCAATCGATGAAGCTGTTGATTGATCCTTTCGGCGTCTTCTTGGTCCATGTTTCCAGTAACTAATTTGATTATAGAACCTAATCCATTTATTATGCCTCGTTTTTGAATTCGATGTGTCGGAAAGATTTGTTCGATTAATCCATCGATTTCTTGCCTTAAATGTGTAACGATGTATTGATAGTTATGGGTTTCTACGATGTACCATTTTTCTGCGTTTTCTTTATGGAATGATTTATTTAATTTGGTAGCTACGTCGCGTAGTGATTCGTATTCATCTATTATTTCCTTCAGATCTATATTTTTGATTGATGTCCACGTGTTGGTCTTTATCCTTGCTGAGCCTAATTTATAAGGTAGTATTCCTGGGTTATTACGGATTTCTGTGATTTTTACTTCTGCCTTTTCTGCTAATCCGAGGTGGATGTAGCACCTACAACAGGTGGTTGTTTTAGTGTATTTGTATGTACTAATATTTCGAATTGAGTTTTAATATTTTTTATAATACAGGTATGGTTGGGACGTATTTCGATTAATTCATATGGTCCGGTATATTTATTTGCCAGTTTACTCCTTTTCTTTTGTTTTAAATAGACATGCTGGCCTATTTTAAATGAAAAGTTTGGTAAATTTTTGTTTCTCTTGTCTATTATATTTTCTTTTTAAACTCTTGTTTTTTCTTTAATTGCGTTATATAATTTTTTCATGCGTTCTTTATGTATTTCGGTATAATGCTCGTAAAGCTCGGATTCGTAATGTAAATCAAACGGATCTAGGGTCACTGTGTGTCCAAATAATAATTCGAATGGTGTATGTTTTGTTGTAGAATGAATGCTGTTGTTATATCCGATTATAGCGTATTTTATTAGATCAGTAATTGGTTCGTTTCTTTCTTCGATTAAGATTCGTATATGTTCCAATAGTGTACTATGAAATCGTTCCACTATGCCATTGGATTGGGGATTGTGAGGCGTAATGGTGTGAATATTAATTTTGTGGTCGTGTAATAGGATTGTAATTGTTCTATTAACAAATTCAGTTCCGTTATCCATAGTTATAGATTTTGGAATTCCGCAGTGACAAAAGAAGTTTAATAATTTGTCTAAAATTTCTATAGCATTTTTACCTTTGATGTGGTAGGCTTGTCCTAATTTTGTAAAAGCGTCAACTATCGTGAGAAAATCAACGTTTTGAACCGAAAATGTATCGATATGAATTTTTTCAAACGGTTGCTCATATGTTGCAGTTAGATTTAACGGTAGCTTTGGAGGGTTTCTATCATATTTTGTTTTTTTACAAATTTCGCATTTATTTATATATTCCTTCACCTGGACGTCCATCTTATTCCAATAATATCGGCGTTGTAGATATGATATTGTTTCCTGTATGCCCCTGTGATTTGTTTTACCTTCATGGTGGGCTCGTATCAATTCTTTTTGTTCGTCTGTATCTTCGATAGTTTGCAATTCTTTAGTGCAGCGGATGATTTCAGGTCCTTGTTCTCCGAATATATTACAGTATTCTTTACAAAATTGTTTGTATGTTTCTTCGATGTCGAACATTATATAGTATTTTCGATTCGGCTGTAAATACTCTTTCATAAAATTTCGAATTTGTTCGGAATTAATTTCTTTCGTTACTTGAACGTTATATACTATTTTTCCTTCTTTAATCGTGAATCTTATCGGTTGTGGATCTATATGTACCGTTTTTACATGTATTTGATATCGTTTGTTGTTAATGGCTTCTTCTTGTATTGGAATGCTGGTCGGTGGTCCTTCTTCTATATTTGAATTTATGGTGTCTAGGACGTCATTTTCTTGAATTAGGTCCTCTAGGATTTGTTCAATTTCTTCGGCAGATAGTCGTCTGTCCGTGGTGTCGGTTAATAATTCGCTAAAATCTTCTTTGTCGACATTTACTATTAAAGATTGTGTATCGAGAGGGTGAATTTCTATCCTAGATAATGCGTCTGCATTTGTGTTGTATTTTCCTTTTTTATAGACGATATCGTAGTCAAATTCCTCTAATTTTAATCTCCAACGAGCTAATTTTGAATGAGGGTCCTTCGACGAAAATAACCATTGCAAAGGGCGATGGTCGGTGTATATTGTAAATTTTCTTCCATATAAATATGGTCTAAAGTGTTTTACTGACCAAACTATTGAATAAAGCTTTTTCTCTATTGTTGAATATTTTTGTTCGGTTTCGTTTAGCGTACGGCTAGCATAAGCGATGGGTAGATCGTTACCGATTGTTCCTTGTGATAAAACAGAACCAATTGCATAATTGCTTGCGTCTGTTGTTAATATAAAGGGTTTGCCGAAATCCGGGTATTGTAGTATTGGATGATTCATTAAAATTTGTTTACATAAAGTAAAAGATGTGATGAAGCTATGATCGTGTACTATTTTTGCATTCTTTTTGAGGCATTTAGTTAAAGGTTTTGTTATCTTAGCAAAGTCTTTGATAAAACGGCGATAATAGGCTAAGAGACCTAGGAAAGATGTAATTTCACGTGATGTTTTTGGGATAGGGTAATTTTGAATAACCTTTATTTTCTCAGGGTTAGATTTAACTCCACTCGGTGTAATTATATGTCCGAGATAGGCAACTTCTTTCTTTAAGAATTCGCTTTTATCTAATTGAATTTTGAAATTGTATTTCCTCAATCTGTCAAACACGGATTTTAGGTGTTCAATGTGTTCTTGGAGAGATGATGAAAATATAATTATATCGTCAAGATATACAAGGCAAGTCTCATTTTGGATACCTCTTAATATGTTATCCATAACTCTTTGAAAGATTGAAGGCGCGTTCTTGAGTCCAAACGGCATTCGTAAATATTCATAGTGTCCGTTTTCGGTCGAAAATGCTGTCTTTTCAATATCTTCTTTAGCGACTTCTACTTGGTAGAATCCAGAAGCGAGGTGTAATGTTGTAAAATATTGTGATTTTCCGAGTTTATCAAGTACATCTGATATATTTGGTAGTGGATATTTATCGTCTATTGTATGCTCATTCAGTTTCCTATAGTCTATTACTAAACGCCATTTTTGTTTGTTTGATGCGTCCATTTTTTCGGAACTATCCAAATTGGGCTGCTCCAGGGTGATGTGCTGGGGCGGACGATATTTTGGTCAAGCATTGACGAAATTTGTTTCTGCACTTCTGCTTTGTGTACTTGTGGATATCGATACGATTTTGTAAATATAGGGGATGTTTCTTCTTTTAAATTGATTTTATGTTTGATAGCGTTGTTGAATGTTAGCGGGAGTTTGTCATTATAAAATATATCTTTATATCCGTAACAGAGCGTTTTTATTGCCTTTCTTTCTTCATCGTTCATGTGATCTAAACGGAGTTTTCTTATATTTTCGTTTGAAATATCATTTAATTTCCTTTTATTACTGACATGTATTTCAACAATTTCTGAAATTTCGTCGAAATCATCGACTTCCATTGGTTCGTGAAAATTAATTTCTTGATCTTCATCAGATGAATTTATAATAGTTGTGTAACATTCGGCGTTATTTACGTTTACAACAGAAGCGGGTATTTCTAAATTCGGTTTTAATTTTGTGTATGGCAAATATTTTTCTCCTGAATTTCCTTTCACGGGAAATTTAATTATTTTCGGATCGTGCGGGAACTTTTACTTTTGCTATGTTCTTTTCAATAATTTCCCCTGTATGTATCGGGATCTGTGCATTTCTAGTGATCAAATTATTATTTTTCAAATCAATTTTAGCGTCTAATTTTTGTAATAAATCAAGGCCTATTAAACCGTCGTAGTTTGGGTTAAAATCGAATATATGAAACTTGTGGTTATGATTTTCGTTGAAAATTTGTGAAAGCGGTTTCACAATACTATAATTGTGCTGGCTGGCATTATGCGCTGATTGAATAATAAAATTATCTTCTGTTATAAGATGTGGGTAGTAACAAGAAGCTAAATTTGTGGAAATTAGTGATTTTGTGGATCCGGTGTCTAACATGAATTTTGAATTCGTTTCGGGTAGAATAATATAAGGAAGTTTAGATGCTGAAGTAGTAACGTTAATTTCTATTATTTCTTCGTCGTTGTTTCCGAGGCTGGTATTCGAAAATTTTCCTCTTGCTCTTGCTGTTGTATTTCAGTTGTTTCAGGATTCTGGTATTCCTGCATTGTGGCAAATGATGTGTTTTCATTTTCTTGATAGTCGTAATAATCTTGATAGTTCTCGTAGTTTAAATTATCTTCGTAGACTTGTGAATCGTAGACATCTTCTTGATGTGGTTCTTCTTGATAAAACAACTCTTCAACAGTAAACTTTGGTTGACTGTTTGGCTGGTAATGTGGATTTCCTGCTGTGGTTCGTCTGGTGAGTCCGGATGATGATGACCAATCCATAGGAGTCGGTTTAGGTAGATTTGATGGCGTATTTCGGATAGTTTGAGAAGGTGGTTTAAAATTTTGGAATGGTGTTCTTTGTGGGAAAAGTTGTGGTTGTTGTGGGAAAAATTGTGGTCGTTGTTGTCTATTATGTTGAGGGAATTGAGGTTGTCTGAACGAAAATGATTGAAATGGGCGTGCTTGGAATTGTGGTCGATGCATAGCGTAATTTGTAGGAAAATGTGGACGTTGTATTGTTTGTGGAATTTTTGGCATATTTGGCTTGTTAAATACCATCGATGTTTTTGGCGTTGGTAGTATAGATTTTCTTGCTCTTGCGCGTAATTCAAGGCATCTTCGAGTGTTTTGGGGTCTCGACATTGCATTATTAGACGTGTTGGTTCTCTTAGTCCATTAATGAAAGTTTGCAAAGCTAAGCCACGATATAGAGCGATTTTACTTTCCTTTAAAGCCGCATCTTGTTCTGTAACATTTATTCTTGCAACTAGCATGCTACATAAATTTAAACAACGTTCTCCGAAAGTTATTGGTGATTCGTTCATTTGTTGTTCTAATCTTTGCAATTCCGAAATTAATGTTATTTCATTTCGTCTGTCACTAAAGGTGGTAATTAATAATTTCTTCAATTCGTCCCACGAGGTGGTATTATGAATAGATGCAATTCTGGCTGCTTTTCCGGTCAATTTACTAAGAATCGCACGAAATAGAAAACTACTGTGCGCTGGGTCATTGGGTCTATGTAGGGTTTGAATTAGAGATTCGCAACTTAAAATAAATGTTGAAATATATAATGGATTGCCGTCGATATGGGGAATTGTTTCTAAATGATCACGCATAGAGATAGTTGGATGCGCCATATTGTTGTCAGATATAGTAATACTACTAAATTGTGCGATAATTGATTCGAATGTATCGCCAGCGGACATAAAATATAAATATGCTTTGAATAAACAATAATTATAGTAATAATATTAAAATCAGTTTCATTTCTCTCTTTGCTTCTTTCTTGTCTCTTCTTAACCTAGGGGTCGAACTTCGGCGATGCTGTCCTCGGTCCGGTGGAAATCGTAGGCGATGTAGTCCTGGATCTCCGTAGGGTCAGAATTCTTGTGCGATGCTTGTCACAACTCTGATTGTTCGTTTTGTTTCGAAAATCGCGATGATTCCCGTTTTTAGGTTTTGCGAAATAAAGCGTGAAACGCACGACTTTTATATACAGTAAAAGCCTTTTCGCGAATCCTACTGACTGCGCCAATTACGTTTTTGAAAACAAAAATGCTTTTTAAAACATTTTTTTATTTTACAGTGTTTATTTTTCAGTTATTATTTAAATTTATGCCATATAAATACAGCGCGTTGCATTTAAAAACGTGGAATCCCCTGTTTGTTATTGTTATATTATATACAACTGTGCTGTGGTTGTGTATCGTTTAGATTCTATTTCTGCATTCTCAGTTCTTGTTTGGTGTTGATACCTACGATTGTGTTGCTTTGCTTTCTTTTGTTTTTATCAATTATTTTTTCGATGTCGCGTAAACGTTATGCATTTGTTATGGATATGAACGTGTCTGAAGCAGAATCTTCTGGTGCGGGACCATCATCTAAAGCTACACCAAATGCTGCTGGGCATTTGGATCCTACGCAAGCCCCCAAAATAAGGGCACCTATATCAACATCGAAATCCTTAGATCATTTACCATGGCGAAATGGATATCTGAATATCTCCGCGTAAGTTTACTTCAATTTTTTATCGGTTTTAACTACATTTGTTTATTTTACGAATTGGGTTAGACTAACTGCAGAAGATATTGTTATCTTATGTGAAATGGAAGTAGAGGATGACAACATGACGAATCCCATCGAACATGAGTGATTTATTAATATGTGCTTTATTAAAATTTAACCACTTAATAAAAATGCAGGGGTTGATTACCCAATTTTACAAGAAGATTGGATAATCAACCTAACTGATAAAGAGATTTGTCAAAATGTTAAATTAATTTTAAGTCTAGGTCCTAAGTTTTCTATAGATTTTAATGTCATACCGATAGATGATTTTATTTGTAATATAGAAAATATCGTTCAAAATTATGAGGAAAACTTAGAACCTAACTTACGACATAGGTTGGTTAACATTTTGACAAATTACAAAAATAAAGAAAACAATAAAAATAATAATAGTAACAATAATATCTTACAAAAAGCTTTTAATGAAACAAAAAATTTTTGAAATCTAATAAAGATATTATAATAACTAAATCAGATAAAGGAGAAAAAACCATAATTATGAATAAGATTGATTACGAAGCCAAAATGAATTCCTTATTGGAAGATAATCAAACTTATTCGGTATTATTATCAGACCCAACAAATAAATTACAAAATGAAATAAATAAACTAATAAATAGTTGGTTTTTAAAAAATATATTTCTAAAGATTTAAGTAACCATTTAAAAATTCTAAATTCTATATCTCCAAGAATATACGGTATTCCTAAAATACATAAAGATAATATTCCTTTACGTCCAATCGTAAATTGCATTAATTCCCCACTTACAATCTTTCCAAATTTTTATCTAAAATTTTAAGCAATATTGTAGGTAAAACTACATATAATGTGAAAAATTCATGGGAATTTGTAGATTCGGTTAGAAATCAAACAATTCCTAATAATTACGAATTAATCAGTTTAGATGTTGTTTCTTTATTTACTAATATTCCTGTGGATTTAGCACTAAAAATTTTAGATAAAAATGGAATTCCATAAAAGATTTTACAGATCTTCCAAAGGAGGAATTCATTGCAGCTTCGAAACTTTGTTTAAATTCTACTTATTTTACATATCAAAACAAAATTTATAAACAAATTTTCGGTACTGCAATGGGTTCTCCATTATCAGCAGTTATCGCAAACCTGGTAATGGAGGACCTAGAGCAAACTTGTTTGGCAAAACTAAATTCTAGTGTAAGTTTTTACAGACGTTATGTGGATGACTGTTTTTGTTCCGTAAGAAAGGATAGTATTGATGAGATATTAGATTCATTTAATAGTTATCATAATAGATTAAAATTTACATATGAGAGAGAATCTAATAACTCATTGAATTTCCTGAACGTGACAGTCATGCATAATAACGGCATTGTGAAAACAAATTGGCATATAAAGTCTACCAATACAGGAAGACATTTAAATTATTTTTCAGAAACATCAAAATTACATAAAATTAATGTAGTTACCGGGTTAGTTGATCAAGCGGTTAGATTAGCTAATCCCGAATTTAGGGAAAAGAATTTAAACAAAATTAAAGAAATCTTAGATAAAAATAATTATCCAAATAGTTTTTATGAAAAAATAATAAAAAATAGAATTAACAAATTATATAATAGAGGAATTAAAAATAATAACAATAAATGTTATAACGCTATTCCTTATAAAAAGGTTTAAGCGAAAAAATAAAAAAGAGTTTAATAAAAACAACATAAACATTACTTTCATTCCAAATTATAGTAACAGATCTCTTTTTACTAATACTAAATCTAAAATAATTAAACAAAATCAGAGTAATGTAGTTTATAAAATAAACTGTAAAGACTGTGATGGTTGTTACATCGGTCAGACGAAACAATATTTAAAGAAAAGGTTGTATAGCCATAAGTATTCTTTAAATAATGATTTCGGTGCAATGACCGCTGTAACAAAGCATTACAAAGATCTTGGGCATTACTTTGATTTTGAAAACACAATTATATTAAAAACAGAGAATAATTATAAAAAAAGACTAATATATGAAATGATAAATATACAGAAAGACACTAAAACTATTAATTTCAGGATCGATATTCAAAATTTAAGTAATGTATATAACAATTTGTTAAAATGACATTTGCATTTCTTAAGAAGGAAACCTTTGGCTAAGTTTTTAAATTTGGTTTTCCCTAGTCCTTGAACAGAATTGTTAAGGTTTCGACAAAGATTTTTTGATATAAGGTTTTACTTAATTTGCATGTATGTTTACACATTAATTTAGTTTTTATAATTTATATATATATAAAAGTTGGTTACACATCCTCTATATCAAGAAATCCTTGTCATTAGTTATTTTGTTGATAGTTCCAAATAAAAAACAAAAGTTTGTTTATATATTTATCTAGTTATATTTTCACTGACGAAGGTGTTCCGAAAACGTTTGTAAACGTTCTGAAAATATAACTATCGTTCAAACCAGCCTTGTTTTATTGACCTATTAGTGGTAGAGATCTATCATATATGATTTGATTTTAATGGAAGAACTTGATGCTTTTATTGGAATTTTACTGGTCATAGGTATAAATGGTGCCAGCAATGATCCTCCTTACTTTGGGGAAATTATAGTCATCCTTTATACAAAATATCATTAAATCGCAATAGATTTCAGCAAATACTACGCGTAATACGTTTCGACAATGCGTTTAGAAGATCGTCACGCAAACAAACGGACAAAACCGCTTTTATCTTCGATATTTGGAACATGCTGATGCAGAATACGTTTAAACTAATTTCCAGATCAAAATGTGACAGTAGACGAACTGTTATTTCCATCTAGAGGCAGAACCAGATTCCCTCAAAACCAGCTAAATACGGAACTAAAATATTTTGGTTATGTAACACAGCAAGTGGCTATCCTTTGAATAGAATCATTTACAAAGGCAAGCCAACTGGTGGTCAACGACAGGTTAATGTAGGAGAAAACATCGTTCTAGATCTGGTTGATTTCTACAAACAATCGGGAGTAAATGTTACAACAGATAATTTTTTTACTTCACTCCCCTTGGCCAATTGGCTACAAGCTAGAGGAATACGTCCCATCGGTACCCTTCGACAAAACAAAGCCTATATTAGAGGAAAAGAGCTACGGCCAAACCTAACGGACGATATAGGGACACCCCGATATGGTTTCAACAAAAACGGAACCCTTTTGTCTGTTGTGACCAAGAAAATGAGTGTTTTCTTTCTGTCAACAATGCATTATACTCGATGGGAGCCAGCTTTTAATGGAAAAGAGGAGATCAATGACTTCTACAATAAAGCAAAAGACGGAGTAGATGTTATGGACCAGATGCTGTCTAAATATAGCAGGAAACGAAAAACAAATAGATGGCTATTGGCCGTTTGTTTTCAATACGATTGACGTGGTTGCACTGGGTGCGTTTTGTGTATACTCTAGCTTCAATCCAAGCGCCAAAAAAATCGAAGCTCTCGTCGAGGATTTTTGACATCACTTGGCGTGGAGTTGGCAACTAAAAATATGGACAAAAGAGCCAATGACAATCGAATAACACGTTACGCTAGCGTCCTGGCAGCTCTCAAACTTATCACAAATAAAGCCATCCCTAAAGAAGTTTGCCAAAATGCTGTAGGCCCATTCGATATAACTAAGCGGGATAAAACTGGACAGCTGCCACTTAAGGGTCGCTGCTACCTTTGCGTGACTACTGGTCCAAAATCTGATCGAAAAACACGCAAAGTATGCGATGGCTGTAAATGGCCAATATGCAATGCGCATAGCAAAGTTATTGATCCACGCTACACCAGAAGTTAATTTTTCATTTTTTCTTTTATGCAACAATATAAAAACAGAGTTTTTATTTCTTATTTTATGCAAGTACAAAGTTTGATCTAAAATAGTTTTTAATTCTGAATAACTAATAAAACATAAAACAAGAATACTATAATTTTGACTTTTTTCATATAAAATGTAAAGAGATATTTAAGGGTACCTGCATGCCCTTATCAGGAGGGAAAGGACTATTTGACTTTGGGTGGCTCCAGCCCAACCCAAACGAATCAAGAGTACTTTAGATGAGAAAAACTTTAGAAAATGGTTATCTGAAGGAACTTGCGGAATCTCAAATGTGTATTTTATTTCGTTTAAGATACGTACGATAAGTACGTTCGGTTACCGGGGTACTCGTGTCAGCAGGGTTAGGGTTAATATACATAGCTTAAAAATAATAGCGGAGCTGCACATGCGCTAAAGCTTTGAAAACAAAAAAAGAGACAAACAAAAACACTATGCACCCCAACAAACGTGTTAACTCTCCAAAGCGAGAAACACAATCTCAATTCTTTGGATTAGAAACAAAAACAGAATAGACGCTAAGTGCGTGGTATATAACATAAGTATAAGTTGCGATAAATTTTTTGTAACCAAAAAAATTGACCTTGAAATAGTCATAGTTCATACTTGGGCATATGTACTTTTTCTTTTATGATCATCTTTTATATTGTGAATGTGTCAATGGTATCTATCTAAATAGATATTTGTCATTGTACATGTGTCAATCTTATCTGTGTGAATCATTGAAATAGATATAGTAATGGAACGCGCACGTTAATGTGTCTATGCAACGAAAAACGTGCCGTTTGTGTTGGAAGAGTGCAGATATATCTAAGGTATCTCTATCTTCTTCTCGCTCATTGACTGTTATGTGTCTATCAGACTCGGATTTGGTTTTTAGCAATATTTATAGTTTAATAGCGAAAATAGTTAAACACTGTAGTGCATATATTTGTAAAAACAAAGGGACTCCTTCTGGAAATATCAAATTTCACAGACAATTATTTTTTAATTAGTTATCAGCCCATTATCTGACCTCGATATTGGTTATCTCAAAAATAAACATTGAAAATTGAACAATATAGATATTTACGATATAGTTATTTTCGAAATCTTCAAATTTACAAAGAAAGTCTTCAGAGCGGGTGTTATTTCGGGACACATGCAAAGACCCTAATTTAAAAAAGGATTATACATTTAGTTCCACAGCAATTTATACCTGAGATAAAAACATTATTCTATCCTTCACATCCGGTTGATATTTCAGAAGATCATAAAATTTGTCGGCAGTACATACATATACGGATGTAAGAATTCAAACGCATGCGAAGAAAAAATTTACAAACTTAGGCGATAAAGCCAATATAAGACATAAATTACACAAAACTGTTTTATTCTCCCACATATAGCATTAGTATTATGAAATATTTTATATGTATATAGCTAAATTAAATATATTTTAATTTTTGTTTGGTATTGCAACAGGTAATTACAGAAAGCAATGTATTCATGTAGTTAGTTGCTTGGTTTTTCATATTTTACGTATACCTATATGTTATGTCTATAGTTTGTAGAAATGCTCTACTTTGTTATGTTATTTTGTAAATAGTTAATAGTTTTATGGAATAAATTTTTATACATTACGTGGTGTCATTTTTATATTTAACTGCATTGTATTTGTTTTCATTGTAGCTTTACCTGTGCGGCGTTATTTCAGATTATCGCGCCAGGTACAACTATCTTGCATATGTTTGAATGAGTACAACAAGGATAGTGATACCTTAAAGTATGTTAATCCTTTTCTAGCAGCAGTGTCTCATTTTTCTGTGTCACTGTAACGTCAGCGTTCCATTTAACCTTATACTTCATTGGTGTGAATATATGTTTTTATTATAAATGTGTCAATATTATCTGTGTAAATAAACCGGCATAAAAACACAAAATCCTGCTCTTATTTTTTCTATCCTCGTGCAAGCGGGAAAACACTTGGTGCTCTCTCCAAACTATAAGACTATGACACAATTTTGCAAAGTTTTCGAACACCCTCATCTCATACAGTGGGTAGCGTAGTGAGGGCGGCAAAATATCACAATAAATAACAACATCATGTCCTGTCCTTCAAGCAGGCTGCTTTGGAGAGGATCGTGGTAATATGCCACGACCCCAGCCACCCAGATGGAGCCGACAAAGCGTAAGGCAGACCAGGACTCTATTATGGAGGTATATAACAGCCCTACGGAGCAAGGGCTTCAAGTCCGCTTTTAAAAATATATGTATATGCGGAAGAACCGCTCTCAAAGCTGTCAAGTTTAATCAAAGGAATAAAGCTAGAGAACGTACTCTAAGGAGGCATGAGGACCACAATAGACCTGGAAAGGTCGCAGTGGAACAGGCATCAGTGCCACCTCAAGTAATCTAACACCTAACATCCTGTCAAAATTTGAACCATTTCACTCCATATTTTTGTAACACGATTCGGACCAATTTAATTGAGCATGGAACTTTTATTTCTTATTCTGTAAATAAGAATATGGAGACTGTGGCTAAAATAGTATATAAAATAAATAAAATTATCCTTACCACACCCTTCTGAAAAATCCAGATACGTATTTCGGCAACTAAGTTGCCATCCTCAGTGGAACACTGGGGAATTCAGTATCACTAGCGAATCCGGCTAATGCTCAAAACGAACACTGTACAACCCCAAAACTACACAAAAAACATGACACAATGAACGTGCGAAACACACCAAACACTGTTGACACTGAATTCCCATAAAGGGAAAAGTGTATTAATACCTAAATTTCATGTTCTATGAAGCATGTCAATACGGTTGAAAGAATCTTAAATTTAATTCAATATCTGCATTCATAATTCTCTCTCTATTCTGATAAATATATATGCTTTCGTAGCTATCCAGTTCCCTGTTGTTTTCTACCGCCGCCTTAATTAATTTTCAATTTTCAATTGGCATAGCGTGTTTTTTGTCCAAAATAAGTCGGGCCAACCTTGATTTTTCTGGCCTGTTGAACCGAAAATTAGCAATGTGCCCTTGTACCGTGTTAGGATTGATCGCCTAGTTTGTCCAATGTATTTTATGACAACCGATTTCGTAGACACCTAATTTTTGATTAATTTCAATTTTATCCTTGGCATTTAGTAAAAGATTACCTAATGAATTAGCTGATTTAAATGCGACCTGTAAATTAAACTGTTTGAAAACTTTGGGAAGGGTGTTAGTGTTATGACGGAATGGTAATTTAACGAATTTCTTAGCTGATTTATCCAATTAGGCTTGTAGATTCCCTAATTAAGGTTTCGAATTTTTGTTTTCTGATTAAGTTATCAATCAATTTGTTGTTGTATTGTTGTTGTTGTCGTTGTATTCGGTTATGTTTCTTATGTATTTAAGTTCTTTTTGATATCTTTCTGTTGTGAGGGGAAAATTTAGTAACCGATGTACTACGAAATTGAGAGATACGATCTTTCGCTGTAGTAAGTTTTCCTAATATTTTAATAATAATAATAAATTATTAATTAAAAGAAGGTGAGATTTTGGTATCTTTCGATGTTACTTCATTATTTCCATCAGTACCTATTCTTGACCCTCTAGAATATTTGGAAAACTTACTCCATAGAAATAATTTGAGCTTGACAAAAATAAAAGAATATATCAAATTAACAACTCTTTGCATGTCCCAAAACTGTTTCCAAATTGAGGGCAAATAGTTTGAACAAAAACACAGTACCTCTATGGGCAATAGTTTAGCACCATTTATGGCAGATTTGTTTATGAGCAATTTTGAGATTGAATTTAAAAAGATGCTAGGTATTTCCCGAGTGTTTGGATTAGATACATAGACGATATATTTGCCATTTTTGACATTAAGAAATGTAAACTTCAGGATTTTTTGGATGAACTAAATTCTAAATTCAACACCGTAAAATGTACAATAGAAAAAGAGAAAAATAACGAACTTCAATTCCTAGATACCCTAGTCATTAGGAGTAACACCAATTTGGAGATAGACGTATATCGCAAAAAAACAATGTCAACAGGTTTATAACTGAAGATTCTAACCATAGTTAGGGATGGTAAGTTCATAAAAGAAAATGAGGAATATTTAATTTGACCCTTTTTTGGTAGGAAAAAACTTGATTTTCTGAAATAATCTCAAGTAAAGTTGATTTTTACAAAAATTAATTTATAAGAATCTTTTAAAATTTTGGCCGTATTTGGCCGCGATGAAACTATAAAAACACAGACAGTAAAGTGTTCTGGGTTTATTTCATAATTTTCATGATTCGCTTTTGTTCGATTTTTGAGAAATATGCTTTTTGTAAACGGCGTCCGCTTGCAATATAAAGAACTGGCGAATGTTTGGTTTGAATAAAAAAGCAAATCTGAAAAGAACAATGCCGTTTACATCTTCATCCTCAATAAAATAAAACATAACTGTGTTTTCGACGAAGATTTGATTGGGTTAAAGGAGAGAGTCCGAATTTTCTGTGAAAATTTGTTAGTACGATGACAGAAATCACATATGAAAATTTTTCAATTCTACAAACAAAACGCACTCGGACAGAATTCTGATTTCGTTGTTAAGTTTAATATGTCAGCAACTGCCACTGCATCTTTAGTGGGACGTCCCAAAACGAACTTTAGGGAAAAATCAGAACGGTCGAAGAGGAAAGATGAAGAAACTCTAGTTAGTCCACCAAGACCATCAAAAATTAGATAACTTGCGCTTGCTAAGGAAAATACACCAGCTCGCTTAACAGCAGATGAAGCTCTGGCCTTCTATCTAGAGAACATTTTCACAAAAGACCAGTATTTGAATATAAGACACGACAGCAAAATTAGGAATTGTGATATATATCCGCTTTATCACCATATTGCAGCTTCAAAAACAGTGCAGACCAGCTTGTATTGAAGTAGGTCAAAAGCAAGCACACTGCAAAAGGAATCGTTGCAATGCAGAAGGAAGTTATAGCGTTTGTGATGACCGAAAACAATAATTTGTTAAAGGTCGATATGATCGTTAGCTACGGATTTGATGGTTGTTCGAAACACCGTGGGAAGCGCCTGTCGAATTCTGACCGAGGATATCGACTCCTAGCCCTTTGTACATACTCTGCAATTCTCGCCTTCAGCAGCACCCTGAAAGGAAAACGAACAGTGACACGGACAGAATTTATTATACAAAATTGCTCAGCTCGCACCGTAGAAAGCGTCTGTCGAACTCCGATCGAGGATATCCAATCCTACCCCTTTGTACATACTCTGAAATTCTCGCCCTCAGCACGCTGAAAGGAAAGCGAACAGTGATATGGAAAAAATCTTTTATTCAAAATTGCTCACTTCGCATCGGGGAAAATGCCTGTCTAATTCCGAATGAAGATATCCACTTCTACACCCATGTACATACTCTGAAATTCTCGCCCTCGGCACGCTGCTGAGAAAACAAGCAGTGATACGCGAAAAATTTATTATTGAAAATTGCTCAGCTGGCACCATGGAAAGTGACTGTCGATCTCCGACCGAGGATATCCACTCCTATCCCTTTGCACATACTCTGAAATTCTCGCCCTCGGCACCCTGTAGAGAAAACAAACAGTGATACGGGAAGAATTTATTATTCAAAATTGCTCAGCTCGCGCCGTGAAACGCACCCATCGAATTCCAAGCGAAGGTATACACTTCTATCGCCATGTACATGCCCTGAAATTCTCGCCCTCAGCATCCTGAAAGGAAGACGATCAGTGATACGGAAAGAATCTGTTATTGAAAATTGCTCAGCTCGCACTGTGGAAAGCGACTGTCGAACTCCGAGTGGGGATATCCCCTCCTACCCCTTTGTACATAGTCTGAAATTCTCCCCCTCAGCACCCTGAAAGGGAAGCGTACAGTGATACGGAAAGAATTTATTGTTCAAAATTGCTCAGCTCGCACCGTGGAAAGCGCCTGTCGTATTCCGAGCGTGGATATCCACTCCTACCCCCATAGTATACTCCGAAATTTTCGCCCCCAGCAGAATGAAAAAACGTACAATGATACGGAAAGAATCTGTTATTGAAAATTGCTCAGCTCGCACCGTGGAAAGCGTTTGTCGAACTCCGAGCGACGATAACCACTTCTACCGCCATGTACATACTCTGAAATTCTCGCCCTCAGCACCCTGAAATGGAAGCGAACAGTGATACGGAAAGAATTTATTATTCAAAATTGCTCAGCTCGCACCGTGGAAAGCGCCTGTCGTATTCCGAGCGTGGATATCCACTCCTACCCTCATAATATACTCCGAAATTTTCGCCCCCAGCAGAATGACAAAAAGGTACAGTGATACGGACAGAATTTATTATTCAAAATTGCTCAGCTCACACCGTGGAAAGCGGCTGTCGAACTCCGAGTGAAGATAATCACTTCTACCACCATGTACATACTCTGAAATTCTCGCCCTCAGCACCCTGAAAGGGATGCGAACAGTGATACGGAAAGAATTTATTATTCAAAATGGCTCAGCTTGCACCTTGGAAAGCGTATGTCGAACTCCGAGCGAGGAAATCCACTGGTACCCCCATGTGCATACTCTGAAATTCTCACCTGCAGCACCGAGCTCAAAAAACTAAAAGCGATACGAAAAGAATTTATTAATAAAAATTGTTTACTTTGGGCTAATCAAAACGTCCATTGAATTTCGAACGAAGATCCGACCTCTACTCCCATGTACATACTCTGAAATCCTTGCTCTCGGCACCCTGTAGAATAAACGAACAGCGACACGAAAAGAATTTACTAAGAAAGTTTGTTTAGTATGCGCTAAGGAGTGCGTCAGTCGAATTTCGAACGAAGATACCAACTTCTACCTCATGTATGTACATACCTTGAAATTGTTGCCTGCAACACCCTAAAAAAGAAACGAAAAATGATGCGAAAAGAACTTATTAATAAAAATTGTTTAGTATACGTTAAGGAAAGCGTCCATGGAATTTCGAGCGATAATTCCGAATTCTACCCCCATGGACATACTCTAAATTTCTTGCCTTCAGGACCCTGAAGACAAAACTAAGAGCGATACGAAAAAAATTTATTAATATAAATTATTTAGTCTGTGCCAAGGTAAGCGTCCGTCGAATTCCGAACGAACATTCGGATCTCCGCCCCATGTACATACTCTGAAGTTTTTGTTTTCAGCACCCTGAAGAAGAAACGATCAGCGATACGAAAAGAATTTATTAGTAAAAATTATTTACTCTGTGCCGGGGTGAACGTCTGTCGAATTTCGAACAAAGAAAGAGCGAGCCGCGATACGAAAAAGTTATTAATAAAAATTATTTAGTATGCGCTAAGAAAAGCGTGTGTCGAATTTCGAAGAAAGATTTCGACTACTGCTCCGGTGTACATACTCTGAAATTCTTGGAGTCTTTGGCAACCTTTGCTACATGAAGTGAATGATGCACAAAAATATTTGTAAACAAAGTCGACATACGGCTGTGCGTTCAGAAAATAAATGCTTTGCAGATGCTACTAATAGAGAAATGAGAGGAATTAGCAGATGGCGCTGTAAGTTATGCAAAAGATATGTGTGAAGAACTTGGCATTTCCATGGAACCTCAGCGGCTCATAACGATAAGGCATATTTTTGATGATGCAACAGAGATCCCAACTTGTCTAGTGAAAATAAGGTGAGACGGAAGCTGTTATCTTCGTTGGATAGAATAATTGTAGAAATTCGTGAGCGTTTTTACCATCTGCAGAATTTGGCGGAGAAGTTTGCTTATATAACGCCGGGTATATTACTAGATTCGAACGATACTAAATGTAATCTAGACTACGTACGAAATTGACGAGCAGGATTTCAGGCTGGAACGACTTTGACTGAGTTTTATTGCTGCCACGAGCAACGAAAACAAATTAATTAATGCGGACCCACTTGAATTATTAAAATTTATTGTGAAATCCAAGCTGGAAGATTCTCTGCCCAATATTATAATAATACTCCGAATATTCCTCACAAATGCCATAAGCAATACAGCTGTGAAAAATTACTCATCATCAACAATGAGTACTTTAAAGCTAACCAGTACGGCTACCTCGTCTATTGAACAAGAGGTACACTTATGAACAAAATAATAAATACAGTTACTTCAAAATTAAAAAGTTAAACATTGTCGTAAAACTGTTGCCCCGAGAAGTAATTTCCTTTATTAAAGCATAATATGGGTAGATAACTGTCATAATAAAAGGTTAAAGCGTCATAACGTATTTTTGCCTGGACAAAAAATAAATACAGAGATCACAAGCTTGAGAATACATCAATATTACTCCTCCTGTTTTGTAAGTGTACGTGTAACTTATTAAATGCACTGTTTAGGTTTATATTTTAGGCATTCCTTTTTCACAGTAACTTAAAAAATGGGACGAAAGAAACACTGCTCCGCTAAACTACGCGGTTTAATCTGAATACTCGCAACAGATGGATGTTTTAATAGGAAAATTGCAAATACACTTGGATGCTCACTAAGAATGGTACAAAATGCATAGAAGTTCCAAAACAAGAGGGAAACAAGAGTCGACCTCGAAAAACGAGTCTGTAGACAGGCCGCCGTATATTCTTAGAATGCAAGAAAGATCCATTTGCAACATCTACAAAAATTTTAGCAGCGGTTAACGCCAATGTTTCATCTAGGGCAGTTCGAAGAAGACTGATGGAACATAGCTTGAAAGCCAGATCGCCACGAAGAGTACCACTGTTGAGAAAGAAGCGTTTGAAGGTCATACAACAATTTGCGCGCGAACATTTGAACTGGACCGTAGACGAGGGCAACAACAGATGACGAAATGTCCTGTTCAGTGATCAAAATTTCTTCTATTTGGAAATGATGGCCTAACGCAGCGTACTGTCTACGGTATACGAAAAACTGTTAAGCATTACGGTGGAAAAATTTTAGTCTGGGGCTGCTTTTCTTACTGTGGTGTTGGTCCTATTCCCCTCATTGATGGAATTATGACAAAGGAGTCGTATATTGATATACTAGAAAAAGTAATGTTACCGTATGCGGAATGGAACTTGCCACTTCGTTGGATTTACCAACAGGACAACAATCCAAAGCATACGGCACATACTACTAAGCAGTGGATGAATCGTCAAAATATTAACGTTTTATGCTGGCCTGCACAGTCACCTGATTTGAATCCAATAGAGAATCTCTGGAAGATTGTCAGAGACCGTTTAAAAAATGTAAAACCCAAAAATAAACAAGAACTGTGGGAGGCTGTGCAGGAAAGTTGGAATTCCATACCAATTAAAACATGTCAAAGGCTGATAGCTTCAATTCCAAAGCGTTGCCAAGCCATTTTACAGAATAAAAGATATTCCATAAATTAATATTAGATATATTGTTTTTGTTTCTTCTTCTTTTTCTTCAGCCTCAGTCCGGCTTTGTTGCGGGGTCGGCTCTTCTGGATCGGGCCCGCCATTTATCCCGCTCAGGAGCTTGGTCCGGGTGGAGTCGAGCGGCAATGAAATCTAAGTGCAATGTGTCTAGCCAGCGCTTCTTCGGTCACCCTTTTTGCCTTTTGCCATCAATGTTGAGGTTGAAACTAATTTTGGCAAGCGAGGTGTCATCGGCACGTAGAACATGGCCGTACCACCGGAGACGCGATTCGCGCATCTTTTCGGCGATGGGTGCGACGCCGTACCGATCGCGAATGTCTTCGTTACGGACGTGATGGTAACGAGTGACTCCACTGGTCCAGCGAAGCATTTTTGTCTCCATCACGGCGAATCGACGCTCGGTCTCCTTGGTGGCTGGCCAGCACTCGACGCCATAGAGGACGACCGGGCGAACGACGGAGCGGTAAACCTTAGGTTTCAGCCGGTCCTGGATGCGCGGGTCGCATAGAACACCCGTCGCAGAACGCCACTTCATCCTTATGTCGCAGATCGCCGTCGGCCGAAAGCGTAGAACCGAGGTACTTGAAGTGACCGACGCGGGGTAGATATATTGTTTTTGTTTACCTGTTCTTATTCTGGTGTGTCTATCTATTACAATCTGGTTACTGTATTATCATGTTTACTCCTTTAGAGTAATTTCATCTTTATTACGAAATACATTACATGTAGAATTAACTACTGATAACCACGTCAAAAGTAGTATTAGTAGATTTATGCCAAATATTATGGTCCATAAGTGTATTTGATGCTCGACATTGATAGTGCAGTAAAAGACTCTGCTCTTAAAAACAGTAGACAAATGAAGGTTTAGTTGAAGACAGAAGTTTTGCTTTTGATTCTAAGCAATATATTATTTTTCAATAAGAATGTAAATAGTAACAATATTGTTCTAGTTCTAATTGGAAATCGATTTGTGTTTTATATTAAATTCGCTATTAACTTAATCTTGTTGATCGTCAAGGTATAATCATCAAGTGTTCTATGCCTGTTATATCAATAGAGGTAGCATACGTATAAGAATTTTTATAAAAAATGTGATTATTTTATTGTAAAACATTTATACATAATTTGTTTATTTGTAACCTATATAATACACAATAATAATAATTGTTCTTGTTTAAAAGTTCTTTAGAATTACTGTATACCCATATTTCAGCTTTTAAATTGAAATACCTAAATAAGGGAACGGCGAAATTTTCCTCCGCCCCTGGCGTTGCTTCCAGCTATTGTCCTAAGCATTGATACTGTCTAATAGTTGCCCCTAGAAAGGATGTTCATACGTTTTTTCTTTTCAATTTACGTTTACTTTGGAAATAGATGTATCCATAGTTAAAAAGGTGCCTATTATGTAATGAATTTCTAATTAAATTATAAACTGGAATCGATTCCATTCTTATTCACTTTAATTAAATGTATAACTATTACATATGTACCTGTATTTTAACAGTTTAACTCGAATTTATCGCAACGTAATTGATATTCCCTTAGTTTCTATTCATACGATCATTTTGCTAATTAATTCGTTTTACCTACTTCACTGGATACTTCACCGTAATGAGACTTTAAAATTTATAATCCCATGAAATGTATTTCCTACGTAATTTCATCAGATTAATTTGCGATCTGTACCTTTCAAGTTCGGTAGAAAGCGGAACAAGAAATGCTCCTAACAATATTTCCATTTTTCCCTAAATATTAAATACAAGTACCACCTACTCAGAAATTATTTTGAAGAGGGATTGCGTTCATGGTTTATTTGATGCTGTAGGTTGATATTTGAATTTCCACGTACATATGTAATAAATATGTAGAATATATGCTTATTATTCTTGTGCTGCTTCACCGTACTCCTACAATATATTTTTTGATACAATTTTTTCCAGTTGCGTAAAAACATTTAATCCAATGACTTAAAATGTTTTCACACTGTTGTAATTATATCAGAAATAAAATTTTAGTTAGGGATGCTAGGCAATATTTACTTCAAGCCCTTGCAATTAACTACACTGTGGGAAGGATTTCTCCATTGGAAGGATTTTGTAATAAACGGAGTAGGATTTTACAACCCTATTTGCTATTTTGATATCTTGTGGGTATTGAACATTTATCTGTAAGCACCTAGATTCAAAATTAGACAGAAATTAATCAAAAGAACTGTTCTGAATCATGCTTATCTACTGAATATGCGTATGTATAGTACCTCACATAACAATTGCACCGTATTTAACTATTGAGAAGTAATAAATGATTACAATTTGGATGAATTATATGTAGCAATTCTTTACTTAATAATGTGTTGAGCAACCTCGGTTATTTACGCATTCATTACACGTCGTGGAATCGAATCTAAGGATTAATCGACCTTCACCTATTGCATCGTAAGCACACTTCATTTCATGTCGCAAAGCTTTCAAAGTCAACGGTAGCTTCGGTAAATTCCTTAGCGACAGGGGCGGCTCCTCCATTAGTCCTGCTGAGTTGCGGAATCACCGGAGTAAATCCTCAATTTATACACTGAGCATTAAATATTAACAGTTAGCATTTACTGAGTATTTCACAGCTCTTTGTACTACAGATAAATTCATAGCCGAAGTAAATCGAGGATAACCGACGGTCTTTGGCACACGGACGCGAGAACGTTGATATCAGCTGTATTCTCGGCCAGCAGTTGTCAGTCGATGTTAATGTTTCCATCGCGGGCATTTAAAATTACAATTACGTGTCAATGTAATGTAAAAATGGATATTGTTTTTAAACTCGGCGAAACTAAGTTTCAAAACCTTTACTTTCAACAACAACTGGTGGTGGTGGCGTGGTGGTGGCGTGGTGGTGAATATCCTCTTTCTGTACTCAATATTGAAGTGACCGGTGAAAAGTGGTGGAAAATACTTTTAAAAAATAATTTAATAAAGACATATATCTTCGTAATAATTGGATTTGTGGTTCTGGCTAAGAAAAACCCCTTTTTTTGTTTTCCGTGAGCATTGTTCCATGTACATTTAAGCGAAAAAGTGAAAACACATGAAACAAGCGGTACGCATATCAACAATCAAGCTCAACTTGATTCTGATTATTGGAGCACAACAAGGAAGTAACGACCAACAGATATATGTTATCAAAATTTATTGACTGCATGAAATTTTGTGGGGCTTTCCAGCTAGCCTTAAGAGGACATAATGAAAGTGAATCGTCCGAAAATTCCGGTATTATTCGGGGTTTCGTCAATTTTACGCCAGGACTTGATCAAAAACGTAGTGAACACCTTAAAATCAGTTGTGGCTGATGAAATTACAGACGTTTCCTGTAAATTTCAAATGGTAATTGTTTTTCGTTACGTTACCAAGGAGGGAAAGCCGGTAGAAAGATTCTGCACTTTCTTGCTTCCCGAAAATCATGTCATTGCTGTGTCATTAGCTAACAATATTTTTAATATTATTGACCCTATTGATAATGAATTGAAAATCATAAAAGCTCATTGCTCAAAGCTATGACTGGGCAGCTGTAATGAGTGAAATATAAGGCGGAGTTCAGGCAATGACAAAGAAAAATACGAAAATGCACATTTCGTACACTGTTATGCTTATCAATTAAATTTGGTGATCTGAGCATGTCCAATTAATTCTCAGGTATGTTTCGTTTTTGGAGATTTACATTACATACCTGGTTTTTTTAATTATTTGCTGCAAAGACTCGCGATTCTGGAGCAATTAATAGGAAAACATGTACCCCCTTCTGCACCTACGCGTAGGAATTTCAATATTCGTACGGTTAATGTGTTTTACGAACACAGAGATTCTATTATAGAATATATGAAACATCTAGAAAAAGATTCAAATGCAGTGACGTGCAAAGAAACAAGAGGTATTCGGAGATCCAAAGTTTACTTTTTGGCTGAGTGTTTGTCATTATAGTATGCCACATGTTGAAGTTTTATATAATCAACTGTAAAGAAAAGGATACGAATATAATAGATGCATAAAACGTGGAATAAAAATTTGAGAAAAGCATTAATAACGATCGAAATAAAATAGATTCTATCATACAGCAAGGTTCAAATTTTAGTACAGTCCTCTGTGATGCAAAAAGAACACGTCTAAATAATAGCAACGAAGACCACCGTATTGCATGTATTGAAGTTTGTGATGTTATTGTAAATAATGCAAAAGAACGTTCTGCTTTTACTGCTCCTGAATTCAGATAATTTTGAAAATTACAACCATTCATTTCCTGAATATAACCTTAACTTAACATGTGCAGCTTATAATTTTTTGAAAAACAACTTCCACGAACAGACCTATCAGTTTTGTATTCAAATTGTCAGTGCAGTACATTGGAAGGTGCAGTGCCTTCGTTAAAATTTATAATTTCTAACAATTTAAGAGAAACAATGGCAGAAACTAAAAAGTTGTTGGTAATTCTGATGGCTACTCCCATGACCACTGCTGAAGCCGAACGTAATTTCTCCACCTTAAAGCGTATAAAAACTTTTCTTAGATATTCAGTGTGTGAATATCGTCTATCTGTTTGATCGATGCTTTCCATAAAAAAAAATCGTCGCCTATGTACCGATTGTACCGAATTTCAACAAGAAAGTCATTAAAAAGTTTGCGCCCAAAAGAGGCCGCCGTATTGAACTCCAGTTTAAGAAAATGAAATAGGGTAAGTTCAATTCACTGAATTTTCCATGTTATTATAAATTTCGTTACTGATATTTATTGTTTTTGGTTATAAATATTATATATACATATATATATATATGTTCATTAGCGGGTTATTATTATTATTATTACTTTAAACTGATTGTAGTTCGGCCTTGAAATGTCACGAACCGCTACTGCATTATAAACAAATAAATGTCTTCAAACCACTTTAAATTCTTTTAGGTGTATTAGGTGATCTCTAAAGGGTGTGTGTACTAAATGTTATTAAGTTCGCTCGTGTCTCTACCTTGTGCTGTGTTTTACATTACAGAAGAAAATGCAGCATGTATTTATTTAAACATTTCCTATTGGGGAGATCATTAGAGAGGACACCTAAGAAATGTATTTTATTATTTATTTATTTGTTTATATTGAAGGATTTGTTATTTGTGCAATTACGAATAAATTAAATCAAAACACTTTGTAGGTTTCAAAAATTTTTAATTATAGTAGCACTACAATATTGTTTCACCACACTGTGCCTACAGGTGGAGGAATACTAAAGGTTAAGGATCGATAGCAACTACTTACATACAAAACAATAACGCGCAGGTAATTATCAATTTAGAAATTTAGTGCTAAATCGATCTTTTTATTGGCTTAATAGATGCTTTGAACCTTCTAGAATATGGGATAAAAAGTTCATTACCTGGAAGAAAGTTTTTCCTTTAAAATTTCGAGCTTACTTTTTGATTTGTAACACCTCTAATACACTAAAAGAAATCATTAGAAAGTGTTTATTAAGGACTTTCTAATTCTCAGACTCATTTGTCTATATATGTATATATATGTACTAGCTAACCCGGCAAACGTTATTTTCCCATATACATTATTTCTAGTGGATATTTTGGTAGTCAAATAAAAAATAACTAAGTTATTGTAAGTGTGGGTGCATGTGGTATATGACTGGAAGAGGAATGGAGCGCTGTGAACGATGACGGCCTATAAAAGTAACAAAACAACAAACATTCATTTTTTGAATCCATTGTACTTTTATTATCTTACAAGGGGACCATCAAACCTGTAAATCACGGATTTTAATGCGCTTCAGATATGTTGTAGGGGTACCTACCCTGAGTACCTGGCTATCCGCTTTTCATGCGACGGGCCTTGGTTTTCGAGAAAATCGATTTTGAAGTTTTGAAAGCACTTTATATACATACTTGTCACTTTAGGTATGTTCCAAGTAAGCGAGAGTAGCGCAACGGCTAGGGTTCACGGCTACCAGTGAGACAAATGTCAACCATGTGACAGTCACGGTTTTTTACGCTCTCATAAGTTTTTCCTTTTGTTGGTGTACATCCTTTGCGATTTTGATTTTATTTTCGCTAGTGATAGTTATAGTGCCTCCGTGATTGTTCCCAAATAAAAAAACATTTATAGAACCCGGACAACTTATGCATGAGCAACGTTAAATGATTAATAGAACGCGATTCGCGCCGTGAGCGTAACGATTCGGATGAGATCGAAGAATCTGACAGCCCGCCCGACATCGATCTGGTAGGCAGACCAGTAGTTACCAAATTATCGAAAACTATCCCAGGAGAAGACACTGCAAGAGCTCGTGCGAATACAATCCAAGAAATGACCACTCTACAAGATCACTTCTCAGTAGAAGTCGCGAACCGCTTCAACGCACTGGCCTCAACATCGGTCGCAGGAAATGACGTCGAAACGCGAGAGTGCAGCAATTGACCTTCGCCGCCCTGATCTCCGAGGGAAATGACGACAACATCACTGCTACTGCAGGAAACAGCCTCCGACCAGCATCGATCTACTTTCCAGGTAGGCTTAAGACAACCTACGCCGAATTTCGACGAAACGTCCACGCGATTTCAAGAAACTACCATCTTCAAATCACTGCTAAAGACACGATTTTATATTTTAAACAACTTCATGATTAAAAGGTTTATTGAATTGTACAAAAATACCTTACCATTCCACACATTCACGCTACAAAATGAACGCACGCATGCATTTCTTCTTAGAGGATTGCACAATGACGTCGAAAGCGAAGAAATACAACTCTAACTGGAGGAATTGGGTTTTTCACTGAAAAGAATCGACAAAATCAGAATAACAAAATACCCCATGTTTCTTATAGTGGTAGACAAACAGGTCACTTTAGGCATTTTAAGCCAAAAGATCAAGACGGAACGAAAATAATTCAACGTAAGAAGTGTCAGCAATGGGGCATGCAACCCTCAATTGCTACTACAAAGTAAGTAGATGCGTGAAATGCGTGGATGCGCACCGCTCGTACGAGTGTACAATACCTCGTGACACACCTGCCAAGTGCTGTAATTGCGGGGTTGCTCACCCGGTTTCAAGCATAACTTGCAAAGTCTATCAGGAACTGGTGGAAGCAAGGAAAATTAAAAAGAGAAAACCGAAGCACTGAGCGAAGCCCAACGTATGAAAACCAACCCGCAACACTACATGGACGCGCCTGCCCCTTCTAGGAACGCATGGGTTTCACAAACAGCTGCGAGTCAACAAAACAGTGGAGTGCACGCCACACAAACGAAGAACAGTTTCAGTGTCGGAGCAATCAATCCTCCCCCTCCCTCGTACCGAACGAGAACGTAGACAAAATCACGTAACCGGCCCCGTAAATTCTCCCGTGAATCCCTCAGAGAGCTCCCCTGTGATCAATCCCGCAACGAACATATGTAATAGTAGCATTCAACAACAAAACGCACAACAAACTACAAACAATCTAATGAGCGACTTAAATTATCTCAGTGACATTGGTACCTCACTATACGAAATTAACCCAATAGTGAATTTAAGTTGGTTCGCGAGTAAACTGCGCCTCTTAAAACAACACATAAGTGCGGGAAGTACTCTCCTCGACTACCTAGCCGCGATCGATGCATTCAATAGCCAGCGTGATGGCTATTAACTGCTGCTTTGGAATGCGAACACTCTCTCAAACAAATTGGAAGAGTTTCTAAATACACAATGCATCGACATTGCACTGGTGTTAGAAACAAAAGTGCGGGAGTTAAACACTATTCGAGTGCGCGGTTTTGACGTAGAGGAGCGCGCAGGGCGCAACGGACAAGGAGGAGTCGCAATTCTCGTGCGTAACAACATTCCATATAGGAGAGTAGGGCTCATCGAACTGGAAACCATCGACGTCGAGGTCGTGGCAGTCCAATTAGCAAATCACACCACCATCGTGGCTTGCTATAACAGTCCAAGAACAAGAATATGTCAGAACCAGCTCGACGTTTCCTTCTCGCGCAGGACCAACTGTGTAGGTGACTGGAACGCCAAACACTATTCGTGGGGCTACCATCAGAACAACTCTAACGGAAATACGTTGTTCAATTATGTGAACAACAACAACATAATAATCTACCATCCGGACGGCCCTACTCACTACCCCTCGAATGGAACGACCCCACCACTATTGACCTCGTTTTGTCGGCGAACGTGGTTAATATCGATGGCGTAGAAACAGGACAACTTCCGTCGGATCACCTGCCGCTGCTATTAGAAATCGGAGGTGTTCCGCGACGC
The DNA here is from genome assembly GCA_038088585.1 of Chrysina gloriosa. Lineage (NCBI taxonomy): Eukaryota > Metazoa > Arthropoda > Insecta > Coleoptera > Scarabaeidae > Chrysina > Chrysina gloriosa. The sequence goes on from CM076089.1 coordinate 29,150,429, forward strand.
AACAATCGAAGAAGAGTGTTTGACTACGCGCACGCAAATTGGAGAAAATTCCGAAATAGACTACAGGAGAAACCCCTCCACACCACTATCGAAGATCAACACCCTCGAGGAAATGGTCGAAACGGTGACCGAAAATATCAGCAGAGCCGCCAAAAATTCCATTCCAACTATGTAGATTCACGGATCCATACCATTACCGCGAGTTACCACCAGGTATTAAAGTGGTCATCACCGAACGTAACAGGATCCATCGTGCATTCCAACGTACGCGTGACGTGGTGTTCAGACGTAGCAGCATCCGGGGGATGATCATCAAGCACAGAAACTAAACGTATGCACGGCGTCTTCAACAAATCAACATTAAAGACGGCGCCTTAACAAGAACCTAAGGAATCCGTTTCGACCAATCAAGATACTAGAAGAGGATGACGGTTCGTTTGCGGTTTCGGACGAACAAATTTCGAACAGAATTTCAAAATCCTTCCAGGAATTCCACAGGACCCCGCAAACCGAACAACATATCGAAGAAAATGTAAGTCGGACGGTTACTAGTTTTCTCACACAGCACCCACTAAATCCCATCGATTCCCATCCCTTCCTTACAACGCCCGCATATATCAAAAAGGTAATAAACAGGTCCCCACCTAAAAAAGCTCCCGGTCCCAACAGAACATACTTCTAAAAAATATCCCTAGAAAAACCTTATTACAGATTTACTACATAATAAACGCCATCATCCGCCTCCAATATTTCCCAAACTCCTGGAAATCCGCAATAGTTATTCCCATACTGAAACCAGGAAAAGATCCCATACATTCCGCTAGCTATCGTCCGATATCACTGCTACCAGCGCTATCCAAGATTACCGAGAAGATACTAAAAAACCAAATATAGTAATAAAACATACAGAAAATAAGCATATCATCCCGGATCAACAGTTCGATTTTCGGGAGGCACACAACTCAGAACAACAAGTGGCCAGGATTATTACAGAGACGACGAAGGCATTCAACAAAAAGCAGCACAGAGCGTTCATGCTGGTGGATATAGAGAAAGCTTTTGATCGGGTGTGGATTAACGGGTTAATCAGTAAAATGATAACACTCGATTTTCCACGAATCCCGAAAAATCCTCAATTACTATCTTTACCCGACGTACCAACCCCTTCAACGTACCGAGATATCCCAAATTCCTTCAAACTACCATCCCCCACGTTAATCCTATAAGGTATCTAGCTAGGCGTATATTTAGACATCTGCCTGAAATTCCACCTCCATATCCAAAACAACATCCATAAAACCTCTTCCATAATCCGAAAGCTCTTTTCCGTTCTTGTAAGCCCCCACACTTCAAGAAAAAATAAACTCCTACTTTATAAAACAGTTCTGAGACCCATTTTAACATACGGAGTAGCAACATGCAGTAATGTCTCTAAAACAAATATACAGCGCCTGCAACGATATCAAAATAAATGCCTGCGTCTGGCCCTAGGCGTGGGCCGATACACCTCAGCGCGAACGCTGCACCTGGTGGCCGAAATACTAACAGTAGCAGAGTTCATCCAACAGAAAGCTATCAAGTTCTACAAAGCTACAATACATCATGACAACCCATTAATAAAGGAATATAACGGACGTCGGAGGCCTAGCCACAAAACACCCGTTCCCATTCAGAAACCTAACCCTGGAGTAAAACCAATAACAACCACACGCTAATAACCGCAAACGAAGCACCACACACACCAACGCATACGGAAAGAGGAATTTTTATTTAAAATTTTCCCCCAACCTCCCGAGAATTGTAACAACCCACAGCGTACGAAGCTCAGTGATAGTGCGAGAAAGACTAATTTCTACTCGCGTGCTTAACAGCTACCTCAACGCATATGGACAATTAGTTAATATTGGCATACTAAACTCGAATTGTATATACTAGCTTAGTATAGGAAAATTTGAAATAATATATTTATATACATTGTTACGACTGTAATAATTACTCATGTATAATAAAGAGATTTTTAGATTTATTATTTGATTGGGCTCACGACTACTACGCTGGAGGTATCGTGTTCTATTCCTGCCCGTGACTTTTTTCAATTTTACTTTACAGGATATCAACGAATAGTTAAGGTTATAGAAAATTATTGGGGAATATGTCAATTTGTTAAATCAATTATTACAAAATCATCTTACTCGCTATCGCTCGAATCGTTTTTACGATAAAGGCCATCCGGAGTTCTGTTCTGCTATGGCAAGCAATTCGAGCGATAACGAGTAAGATGATTTTGTAATAATTGATTTAAAAATGAAATTATTTCGACAAAATTGAATATTTCTCAATAATTTTCCACATCCTTCACTATTCGTTGATATCCTGTAAAATAAAATTGAAAAAGGTCACGGGTAGGAATCGAACACGATACCTCCAGCGCAGTAGCCGTGAACCCCAACGGTTGCGCTACTCTCGCTTACTTGGAATATACCTAAAGTTACAAGTATATAAAGTGTTTTGAAAACTTCAAAATGGATTTTCTCAAAAAACCAAGGCCTGTCGCATGAAAAGCGGATAGCCAGGTACTCAGGGTAGGTACCCCTACAACATATGTAAAGCGCATTACAATACATGATTTACAGGTTTGATGGTCCCCTTGTTAACATTATATATATATGTATATATATATATATATATATATATATATATATATATATATATATATATATATTGAGAGGAAGTACATCGACCGTGTTCAGTCTGACTAACAAGCTTAAGTAGTTAAATGCAACGTAAATGTTACATGTGCTTTTAATTTCGGGTTTTATGGCATTATATTACGAAAATAGTAATAAGGTTGATCGTCGCTCCTTCCCTGAAAGTGATGCGTTGAATGTTCTGCTGCAAATGTTCTGTTAGATTCAGCGTCATATCATCTGACTGGCTGTTGAAACATTGACCTTTTCTTTCTGAAGTTATTAGCTGATAAGATTTATTCTGATGAGTCGCCAAATAATTAGGCAGCAAGCAAACATTAAATTTTTTATTTTACAAGCCATTCCAAGAACAGCGTTCTTTCCATATGCATCAGTTGTAAAGTCTTGTGATATATGTGCTAATGTCTCGTATATTTATCCGCCCCCTTAACAACAAGGATTCACAGCATTAATAGGACTTACCTATGTTTTTTTAACACTGACCATCTATAAGGAGACCCAGAGAAGAAGTTATATACTTCCTGTAAAATACTGAATATATTAACCGCTTAACCGCAAGACGAAACTGCGTCATTGATAACTGGGTTGAAGAGTGTGCATAATATGGAATAAAAGTGTCCGTGCGTTTATGCTTAAAATTCTGTTTCGGAGTCCTGTATGTTTCCTTCGCATATTAGCCTAATTGTCGTACCCTTGACCTAGCATATTAGTCGAAGGTAATTTTAAATCTCTAAGTGGTGACAAAAGGGTAGCTGTCAAGACTTATCCTGTAGAAGACAGGAATGAATCCTAAAATATGTTTTTTAATGCCGGGGTCTCTTCCTGATTCACAACAGATATACCGAATTACTACAGACATTTGTATGGTGTAGCATCAGGTGTACAGTCCAAAATTATGGAGTAGTATGTCCAGTTACCTACTTCGTTTAAAATGTGCTCTTTTATCTTTAAATGTAGCATTCCAATGATTTCGTTCTGGATATTTTTACCCAGGTAATGAACATACGATTCTTTAGAGGTAACCCTTCTTAAATGTTCAGCAATAGCCGGGTCGAACATCCACACATACTCCAACTTTAAAAAGTGTCCATTATTTTTTTAGTACAGCTTATCACTTCTACCCTGTAGCGCCAAATTATGGGAACCAAGAAACTCAATCTACTTACAAACTAGTCGCTTGATGACTTTTTTCCAGCGTTCAATTTTAGTTCTAATGATCCTTTGGTTTTCAGAATCAATGGTTTTGCCCAAACATAGTCGCTTACTGAATTGTGTCCACGACTGAAATGCTTTAATGTGCCCTGGAGATCTTTCATGTTTTCATAAGAGTTCAGATAAATGTTTCCAATCAAAATAACCCAAATCAGTAACTAAAGATATCCGATTTATATTAAAAAGACAGAAAACAACATCTTTCGAAAGTGGATAAATTAGCTAGACGCGCGGAATGTCTTCTCCTTAGGAATACACCTGCGATAATCATTTACAGTAAATCTGCGGTCGTTTTTGTTCACGGGAAATTCAATATTTGAAACTTTTTCTGGTCCACCTTGAACTAAAATTTGACCAATATTGTTTGTAATGTGTATCGGTCCTGCTCCAAGATTGTGTGAGACCACCAACTCTGCTTGAAGTATCGGCATCTGCAAGAAAGGTACTACTGCAAATTTCATAATCATCATTATTTACTTACTTCAACTTGTGATTCTGTCATTTCTATGTTTTTCTGTTGATTTTCATCATCAGAATGTGATTTATGTTCCTCATCACTGATTTGTTTTTGAAGTTACTACGAGCGGGAGGTGAAGAGTCGAGCGGTCAGAACAGAGGGAATACGTGGCGAGCTTGAAAAGGAAAGACAGAGAGAGTATGATGTGCGAGCCAGACGGTTAACGTTAAACCACAATAGGTGCTACGCTCATAAATACATAAACATAAAAAATGAATGAAATAAAACATTATACATGAAACTTCCGAAAAAATTAATAATGACTTCCGAATCATCCTAATTTAACGTATAAGAACAAATAAAATAACACATTATTATTATTGTGGCTATACACCCCCGAAGGGGTTGAGCCTCGTGTTCGGATCTCTAGATCATTACAATTTGGGAGATCAGCCCGCTCTACTGATTATATGCTTTCACATAATTTCTTCCATAGTTTTCTGTTTTTCGTTTTTTGTTTCCAATTGATGTGTCCGGCCCTTCGTATATCCTGCTCCACTTCCTTCAGCCATGTACTCTTCGGTCTTCCTCTCCTTCTTCTGCATCCCGGCTTCCACTCTGTCACATCATATATTACTGCTCCTGGACCCGCTCTCCGTACATGTTTTCTTACTACATCCTTTTCTATTTATTGTGCCAATTCCTCGTTCGTCCTTCTTCTGTATTCATTCTCGTTGTCTAATCGGTTCCAGGATAGTTCTCATTACTTTTCTCTCCACTATTCTTAGGTCCTCCTCATCCTTCTTTGTCATGGACGGCGTTTCTGTGGCATACAGCAGTCTTGGTCTAATTATTGTTTTATAAATCTTCAGGTTGCTGTTTTTGCCTAATGTCTTACTTTTTAATAGCTTTCTATTTGCGTAGAAAATCCTGTTTGTTGTGATTCTCTTCTCTTTGATTTCTGCTTCACGCTCGCACTTATTGGTGATTGTCACTCCCAGGTATTTGAATCTTTCCACCTCCTCAAAAGCATACTTTCCTATTTGGATTTTCTTGTTTTCGCATTCTCTATCTAGTCTCATTATTTTGGTTTTTTCTTCATTGATTTTCAATCCCATTTTTGCTCCCTCTGTAACTATTTCTTCCAGCACCTCCTTCATTTTACTCCTGTTTTTTGTTATTAATGCAATGTCATCAGCGTACGCAACTATCTGTTCTCCTCTTGTCCTTAATGTCCCCTTCTTTATCTTTCGGAGTACATGTTGTAGAGCCAGGTTAAATAGGGTTGCTGACAGTGCGCTGCTGTTTTATCCATTGTCATCATTATTAGCCTTCTCAATTTTGCGCCTATACCCAGCTCCTTTAGCGCTCTTTTCAGTTCATTTCTATTAATGCTATCGAAAGCTTGCTAGAAATCTACGAAAAGCAATTCTATTTCTATTTTGTAATGCTGAGCCTTTCCCATTAGTTGTTTTATTGTGTGTGTTGCATCTATCGTTGTTTTTCCTTGTGTAAATCCGTTCTGATATTGCTCCACTGTGTCCTTTCTTACTTCTGCCAATCTCCTTTGCAGCAGTGTGGATAGCAGCTTGTATGCTGTGTTTAGCAGGGCGATTCCTCTATAATTGTTACATAGCCTCTGGTCTCCTTTTTAGGAATTGCTATTATTTGTCCGCATTCCTAATCTTGTGGCATTCTTTCCTGCTGCCATATTTTTTTATCAGCTGGTATAGTTTTTCTTTAATTTCTTGCCCTCCATATTTGAGCATTTCCATTTTTATCCCGTCTTTCCCCGGAGACTTTCCATTTCGGCTTTTGTTTATAATTTCTTCTATTTCTGCTCTTGTTGGAATGTCCAACTCCTCTATTTCGTCCACATCTTGCTCTTGATGATTTTCTACTGGAGTCCGTATTTCCTGTTCCGTTAGAAGGTGCTTGAAGTGTTCTTTCCATATTTGCTTGTATTCGCGTTCAAGCTCTGTAACTCTTCTTTCTTTGTTTCTTATTCGCTTTACTTTTCCCTTGTATACTTTATTGTTTTCCCCTATTTTCTTGTAAAATAACTTCGTATTATTTTTTCTATTTTCTACTTCAATTTCCTTTATTCTGTCATCCATCCAGTTCCTTTTTGTTTTTCTTACTAACTTTTTGCATTCCTTTCTGATTTTTTCATATTCTTTTCTGTCCTCTTTTCTCCCGCTGTTTAACCAGGTCAATTTCCTTTTGTTTCTTCTTTGCGTAAGGTTTTTACATTTATCGTTATACCACTCATCTGACGCCCTCCTCTTTTCTTCTCCCAGGATTTCTTTTGCTGCTTCGCTGACACAATGTTTTATTCCGCCCCATTCCGTCTGACTGTTGCTATTACTATGAAGTGATCAGAATCAACATCCAGTCCTCTGTATGATCTTACATCTGTTATTGAGGATTGCATTCTTCTATTTACTAGAACGTGGTCTATTTGCGTGTATGGGTCTTGCCCCGGCGCTTTCCAGGTTACTTTTTGCCATTTTTTGTGGTTGAACTTTGTACTACTGATCACTAAATCCATACTTGCTGCTACGTTGCATTTGTCTTCTCATGTAAAGTGAATTGACCCGCTGTTTTCTGTATAGTCGCTTCTCTTCCTATCTGCGTATTAAAATCTCCCATTATTAGCCACGTGTCTTCTTTTGGCATCTTCTCTATTTCGTCTTCTAACCACTCATAGAACTTTTCTTTCTCTTCCTTTTCTGATACTTCCGTTGGCGCATATATATTTAGGATTGATATGTTTAAAGGTTTGGCTTGAATTCTCAAGTATGCCAATCTTTCATTAATTGCATTAAATTCCATTATGCTTTATTTTTGTTTCCCCATTATTACGAAACCTACTCCTTTTTGACCCTGCTTTTCTCCTCCTGAGTATTTTAACGTGAAGTTTGCCTTGTTTATTTCACCTTGTCCTTTCCATCTCACCTACTGGATTGCTACAAGGTCTATCCCATATTTTTGATTTCTTCTACCACTTCTTGCATCTTCCCTGGCTTTAGCATCGTTCGTACATTCCATGTTGCTATCTCCATTTTATCCTTTTGTTTCTTTTTATGCATGCCTCCCCTTCTCATTTTCCTTCGGCCATTGCTACATTCTTCATCTCCTGTTTCTTTTCCGTTTGCGTGTCCTTTGTCATTGCTGTATTCGTCATCCGGCCCTTGGTTACATCATTGCTTGTTTCTTTGCTGTCCTCTTCAGTCTTCCCTTTTATGCCTCTTTTATATCTCGTTACATTCCCATTTGCTTCGTTTTCCCGCTCGTATTCCTTTTCCATTGCCACTGTCATTATGTCTGTAGCCCTGTCTTCGTTCCCTTGTAGCTTTTTTTTTCCTCTACCTCTATAATTTTCCTCTTCGTCTGGCGACCTTTGGCTGAATGTCCTAGTTTTTATTGTGTTCGGTTCCGGTGTATTATGTTGTTTTGACTGTTTAATCTCTCTTCTCACCTCTTCTAGCGTGTATATTTTCCCGTTTATTAGAATTTTGTTGTATCTCAGGTATGCTTGATTACCATCTTCTCTCTCCCTTTTCGCAATCTCTATCAATTGTTTTCTCTGCTTCATCACTTCCTTGGAATAACACTCATCTATCCATATTCGCTTCTGCGCATCTTTTAGCTTTTTCTTTATGCTCAGTATTTGGTTACGCAACTTTTTGTTCTTGTTTCTATTTGCACCGGTCTCACTCCCTCATCCAATCTCCCGCCCAATCTATCCACCTCCACCAAATCCATTCTCGTATCCATCTCCATACCTATTTCACCTATTATCTTTGCTATTTTCTTCTTTAAGTTCTCTTCTGTCTCGTTATCCTCTTCCTGCACTCCAAAAATAATCAATTTTTATCTCTCGCATCTCTTTCCGATATGTTAATTCGCTCGTCCCGCTCTTTAACCTTTTTCTTAAGTTCTTGGCTTTCCGCCCCCAACTTCAGCATTGAATTCAATGTTTTGTCAAGTTTTGCTCTACGCTGTCCAACTTGCTTAGTATCTCATTGATCTCTCCCAACTTCTTCAATATTTCTTCCACTTTGTTGTATATGGTTTATAAATCCTCTTTAGTCCGTCTCCGTTGTGTTTATTTCTGCAGCGTGAATATCTTGCACTAAGGTGCATGCGCTAATCGACCCCTCGTTACCGTGATACCTTCTCCCTTTACTACGCTGTTGAGGTTATGTTCCGTTCATGCAATTTATAAAGTATAGCCAAGTATTACCTCCAATTCTGCTGTTTTACACTTTGTTACACTTAACCACCTGTACACATTCACTGACTCTACTTTGCTGCTATATTTGTTCGTACTTATTCAATAATTTAGAGTTTATTTCGGAGCGAAATACATTCCAACCTTACTATCTCTTGCTAGGACCGGCTTAAAAAATAACACATTACACATAAAATATCCGAAAAAGATTTTCTACAACCTAATCCTACTGATTTCCAAATCATCAAAAAACATATTGAACGAAAAGGCGATGACCTCCAAGTAAAAATACGACCATTAATCTGTACGAAGATATAGAACCGAAAAGAGCCATTGTGGCCATTGACTCGTCTGCATCATAGGTACGCACTGACCCATCTTACAAATACAATAGACTATGTTTAATAGTTCACCAAAACATGATTTCTTTGCACACTTACTAATGCCCCTTATCTTACTGGCATCGTGAGCCTGGGCTTTTAAGCAACATATATTCGAAAATTTATCAAAATAATTTATTTTATTTATTTATTGCATAAAAAATGAAATAATACCTAGATGCTTGTCGCTATACCGGGCACTACAGTTGTGAGTCTAAACTGGACAAATATGGGGTATGATGAATCATCTTTCCTCTGTCATATGTAATATAATAGTACATACCGCATATTTGCCCAGTCTAGATTTGGGACTGGGAGAGGCCGGGCAATCGAGTACGCATATGCGTTGCTCTTTCCGGTTTAACGCTTCATAGGATTGCTGGCAAATAAAATATTTTGGAGAAACATCTTGTAAAACGAAAACAAATTGTTGGATACTAACAAGAAAATACTATAAGGGAAGCTAAATACATACATATATATGAAAACCTTTTCATATTTTTATTCTTTCAATTTCTCAACCAAATTCTGAGTCAAATTTTTATTCACTTCGTTTAATCGTAGTTGAACTTTTATATGCTCCTATAAAATTAACGCTCATATTTTTTTATACCTAAAGAAATCGTCCTCCCTCATTACAAATTTAAAACTACACCAACAGAAGTTAAAAAAATGTAAACAAATTATAGGTGCGGTTCACACGCAGAAAGGTAAACTGCGAGAGAATGAGACGAATGCAGTATCAGGAATGAGATAATTGTAAAACACGAGTAAAATTAACAGGTATAGAAGGTACACATAAAACTTTAAAATCGATTTTCTTAAAAACTACGGGCCGTCGCATAAAAAGTCAGTAGCCAGATACTAAGGACAAGTCCCTCTACAACATATCTGAGACCCATCGAAATCCGTGATTAATAGGTCTGATGGTCCCCTTGTCACTATACGACGCCTTTTCTCTCGGTTCGGCTCGGCAATACGCAGGCGCACACAAGCATACATATACACAACGCTGAGTAGACAAGAGTGGGGAGGCTATTGTATCTCATTCTCTCGCAGGCTAAGTCCTATAGATGAATATGTTTGTTTATTTTTAGTGTTATTAAGTTTCAAATCACTTACAACGGTGCTAAAGAATTTTTCATTTCAACAAAAAGTATCCACTATAACACAATATATTACTGATTTTTGGAGAATCGTGGCCAGGCAGATGTAATCTACACTGATATATCTCGTGCTTTTGACACAATAAACCACCTTATACTTGTTAACAAAAAGGATTTGTTTGGATTTTCCTCTTCTTTATTAGCTTTGATGACCTCGTACTTGTCAAATAGAATGGAATATGTGTATTATAACGGATTTACGTTACAGGAGTATTGTGCGTCCTCAGGGGTACCTCAGGGACCTAATCTAGGACCATTACTATTCTTATTGTGTTTGGATGATTTACTTGGAACTTTAACATGTCCAGTTATCGCTTATGCTGACGACTTAAAATTTTATTCTGTGATCACTGGACCTGATGATGCAGGGCTTCTTCAAAGTAACTTGGACATTATTGATCAGTGGTGTGAACGAAATAAACTTCATTTAAATATTGTCAAGTGTTGTAAAGTAACTTACACTAAAAACTAACCCGCTGGATTACACCTATTATCTATGTGGTACATCACTATTAAGCCCTGAGAGCTTTCTTGATCTCGGACTTCTGTTTGATACGCCATTTACTTTTGTTCCACATATTAATCAACTGGTAGAGTCTGCATCTAAATCATTGGGATTTATGATGAGAACTTATCTGGATTATACGGACGTTATGATTATTAAGTTATTGTACTTTGCATTTGTCGCTGCAAGATGGAATATGGAAATTTGATTTGGGGTCCAATCTATACAGTACATTTGCATGCTTTGGAACAGATCCAACGAAGATTTTTAAAATTTGCGAACTTTAAATCAACTGGAAATTGCTCTGAACGTGGTTGCAACCTAGATGATATTATGAATCAATTAAACATACATACATTCACTTGCGAATAGAAGGGAGTACCAAAGTGCGCGATTCTTAAGTAAACTATTAACTAATAACATTGACTGTCCATATTTACTTTCGCGGATTTGTATCAACGTGCCTCGTCTTGCAACGCGCTCTACTTCGGAATTTTATCTACCGACTGCCCGTACAAATGTTTTGCCGCGCTCACATATTTACATGTGCCAAAATGGGAATAACTATTTTACAGAAATCGCGTCTTCTGTATAGATTTAATTACATACATGTATACTTTTTAATTGTTTATATACAACTTAAATTGAATATATATTTTTTCTCTCTGTTATTGATTATTGCTATGTATACTTAATATTCCTACATATTACTTTGCTTTTAATAATGTTTGTCCTGTCATTAGGTTTTCCTGTTGGACAATAAAGTTTGTTTATTATTATTATTATTATAAAATAAATAAAATTGTCCTTACCATACCTTCCGGAAAAAAATCCAGACACGTGATTCGGCAACTAACTTGCTATCCTCAGTTTAATACTGGGGAATTCATTAAACGTTCCTCTAATATATTTGCGTATGGAATTACCCAGTGGGTGTTGTCAGTAACCCAATATCATCCATCCTACCTATTTAGTCTTTCATTTAGGCAGAAGGTGCCTTCATCAGAAAAAAAGTATTACATTACATCTTTTGATAGCTCATGTACCAAAGTGGGTTTGTAAGGATACTGTTTATTCTTCTTTCAAAATGGTGGGAAGGGAGCCTTTACTAACATTGCAATTTAGAGCTAACTGATGAGCTCTTCGGAATATCCTTAATAATTTTCTCTAAAACACTTTTTGGTTTTACTGACAACTGACTAAGTAATTGGTTCTCGATTTGGCTAGATTTCATTAAGTAGAGCACATACATCCTGTTGGGTTCTCATACGTTCTTAAAAACAGTTTTATACTACCAACTACTTCTAGAAATTGTTGACAGTTAGAGCCTATGGTTGTTGTGGTTACACACAACCACAGATTACTACAGGTCTCCCAGTAAATACGAAAAGTTATCGGCTATAGTTATCTTTGTTTACCTAAGTAAAAAGATCATATGCTCCTTCTTTGTCAGTATGAATCCAAGGTTTGGCAGGTGGCGCGATAATTGCCGGGATTCGTTAAGAATCGGCCACAATCGTAGACAATCGTACTTACTGCTATTAAAATGTTGGCGCTGGATCAGCGTCCGTGTACGTTGTTTTTGATTTTTTAATTTATTTTCCACAGTTTCTCACCGTCTTGCACCGTTTTTCATCGTCGAAATGAGAGACAAATGAGTTTTGTGTGGGAAGTTTTATCAATTTTAAATTTTCCATTTTTATGTCGTGCATAGTTTTCAACGAATCTATCCTGCCATAACAATAATGTGCCACATGTATTTTAAATCCTGTAGCTATTGCTCGTCTCGACTGACCTATGTATATGGAGTTTACCGATGTGATATAGTGTCAGTAAATTACACCACAGTCCTTGCAATCATCTTCATTAATTGTTTTCCTTTCTGAAATTACCTTTGTAAAGTTATCTCTTACGTGATCCAAGTCCCTAAATTTGCAATCTATCTTACTTAGTGTTGATCCCTCTTTAAGCCGATCAGGGCACTTATTATTCAACAATTTACAAACTTCTTGTGTCCCGGACTTGTCACCAAAACCAACGATTATTTATATTCCTTGAGTTTCACTTAAACGTGCCATTGTTAGTTTTATACCAATTAAACAAAAGACAAATAATGTTTGTCAAACCTGACAGCACAGAATTAACAATACCTTTTCGTTTCAAACAAAACAATTAAATACGACAAATTTTTGCCGATCGTGGAGGAATTCAAATTAGTTAATTGTTATGCATTTTCCTTTTTTTTGAATAAAATACTTCATTAGAAACTTGCATTAATTTCTTTTTCACAACTTATACAGAATAAGTACTCGATTTTCTGTAGTTACAATGCAAGAATACAAAACAAATACTGATTTAATCAAAATGATCTTATATTTGTGAAATTTTGCGTACAGGTATAATTTCATATTCTTGCCAACTTTTCTCAATAACATTTGACCGAAATAGTATTTTACATTAACAGAAAATGTTTTTTTCTCAATTGTCATGACGGCCTTGATTTCTAAAGTTTTTGATCAAATATACGTATAGTGAACTTAATCCGGGGCTACTGTGTAGTTTTGTAATGTTAACATGTATAGTTCACAACACCAAGTATGTAATAAACGTTATAGTATGTAGTATGTCTTAAAAACCATATTATAAATAAGGATACATTCTGAACCTAATATAAAAACATTACATGGTGTCAGCGGCGAAAAAAGTAAAGAAATAATAATAACAGAAACGCAGAATGTCGTTAGCTCCGTCTAATGCCTTCGTGTCAGGCAATAACCCTGCAGAACCGGAATGATACTGCCAAATAATGGAAATATATTTGACTGCTGCTGAATTAGATACGAAGTCGATAAAAAACAAAAGTAATACTGTTACATATAATGGGAGAAGAAGCCTGTAATATACGCGGGTGTTCATTGACAGCGCATATAAGGACAATAAATTGCAACGGCATCGTTCGTAATTCTCTCAGAGAGACTGGAAAGAAAGCCAGACTTGACAATGTTCCCCGCGAGATTGGTTTCAGCGTGGTTCAGTCATGATTGCGATTATGATTTACTTACGGTTGAAATTAGACAAGAATAAATAATACAAATACGCTACAAATTGCGTAATATTTTAATTCGTCTTTCACCAATTTTGTTAATACTTTTCGATACGCAGCGACTGACAATTCGAATGGGATTCTTGTCATATCGCTGCTTATTCTTCGGTTCCTGTATCACACAGCAAAGAGACGATGGCAGGATGGTACAACGCCAGAATTAGATGCCATTTGAACAGTTGAAAAGATTAACCCGATGCTATAAACATGATTAAAAATTGGTAATCAACAAATATTAAAAGAAGATATACATATGCAAAGAGTGTTAAAAATATAATCTAAAGAGACATCAAAGAATCTTCAGCTTGAAGGTGTAATATTTGACTGCAGAACTGGGTGGCCAAGAAAACTGACATCAGTGAATAAAAAGTACAGATCTATTATAATTCAAGATAGGAAATTATTATTATTAAATTATATTGGCCACAAATGAATCAAAATTTAATTGATTATATTTCGTTGTGTACAACCTGCCAAAATCATGCAAGGAGAATTGTAAAAGAAGAGATGCAAGAATATGAGGTACCAAATGGTCTATAGGAAAAACGGGAAAAATATTTCAGGGAATGGAAAAATTAAACAGTCATTGATGACAGATTATTACTCCAAGTTTACTACAATTGGCCTGATGAGTACTACAGCTGCGACGAATTAAAAATAATTATTGGAATACATAGACTTCATCTGAAAATATCGAAATCAATCATGAAGCGAGCAGTCCGAAATAACCACTTAGTAAAGCTTAACAGACAGACATGTGCAAATTTTTAAAAACGTGATGAGGAAATTACCTGATGATGACATTTTTATGTTAAGGGCTATTTACAATACATCTAAAGACGAAACAAAGTAGCAACTGGCATATAACCAGTTGAACTGTGAATATTCACACCACTTTTAAATTTCTTACTCTGAGCGAGAAAAATATACATCTGCCAGTGTAAACAGGCGCCTCGTAATAGCGTTGACTTGACGCGCTGAGCTGAAGGTTAGAAAATGATTCAATTGATGGTACTGTGTCGTTTCTCTACAACTGCAACTTAATTCATAAGGCAAGCCACTATAATA